>MU274900.1:2639938-2743961 GCA_022160335.1 Irpex rosettiformis
TGTTCGAGTCGTGTTGACGGACTTTAGCCTTGTCTTGTCCCGTTCGTTCACCATCTCGCCAGGTCGCCCTCTATACTCCCTTGAAGAACTTGTTGGTCTGCTTCTGTTTTCACCTCGTATGATGACTATAGCGAATGCCTCTGTGGCTACGATCTATCGATCCTTTGACAGCACCCACTTGGTTCTCAGCGACTTGGTCGCGTCCTGGCTCGCAAAGGCAGACGACACGCTTCAACTATGCCATTCTTATCTGGAGAAACTAGTAGAAAACATGACAGATGTGATCTCTCATATGTCTGGAAATAAAATCATGCTGAACATTCTTCTGTGCTCGGCGACATTTATCACACTAGTAGTAAGTACTGTAGTCTCTGGAGTACGTACGTGATATCAATATCAATGTTTCTCATCTCAGCTCATTGGTATACTGCGGAGGCTACTGCCAGGACCATACGAAACTTTAGAACTTGTAGATCAGGCTGTGCAGACGGTCACCCCTTCTACCTCCTACCTAGACAAAGTGAGTTGTTCAGGCACATACTATGAAATCCAATAGATGTCTCACTGAAGTTTCTTGCTCTGGCTAGGTACCTTCTATGGACGTCACTTTAGCGGCAGAATCTCGTGGTTACGAAAATGCCCATTCTGTCCTTGAGCTTTCCTCCAGTACCATTAGGGACCCTCCATTGCAGGATCCTCAAGTTTTGGATACCGACGTCGAGGCTTTAACGTCCACAAATACCCCTTCATTTTTCAAAGGAAATATCTGTTCAGCAATGCCAACGATCGTCGTGCACCATGCTACCCAGGACATCGATGAACCGCTATCTTCCCCCGAGATATCTTCGTCACCCGTAATGGACAAGCCCACCTTGCCTCGGGTTTGTATGTCCTCTATTCCAGAGACACCGCCTGAAACCATCACCACGAAGACTGACAAATTAGGTGTTGCTAAAATGGAGGTTACAACTTCAGCCACCGACGCCGAAAATCCGATCTTCGAGGTGAGAGAGGGCTTAGAACTCTTGTCGTATATACGTTGACCGCTATTCATCCTAAGATGGAACAGATCGAAGAGGAAGAAAAAATTATAATGGAAACCCCTACTACGCTAACCGCTGCATTTGACTCCTCCCAGGCAGACGACTTAAGACAACCGCTCGTGCGACCTGCTCCGAAGCCGGTTCTCAGGCCTCTTCCTAGTCGTGGCGTAGACTTTGTGCATTCTACGGAAGTCATCGACCTCACTGATAACACCCCGGATTCCAATGATGATTTCTTGGCAGATTACACGAATACGAACCCCGAGTTTGTTGAGGGCCCCATCACCCGCTTACGGTCGAAGATTCGCATGCACACCTCAGTACAGCCTGATTGGGCGATTGCTCCGGTAGAGGAAGACACAGAACGGTCTGGGGGACCGGTAACAAGGAATGCAGTCTCTGCCATCAAGGCTAAACCCACCAGAGGAAGACGTGGAAAGAAGCGATCTGCTGCCGATGCTCTTGAACCCCACGTTAGCAAGGATGATCTCGTCCAAGTGGCCCCAGATGGAATCGTCGAGGTGAACGGTAAATGAGCCAGAGGAACTTGGAAGAGTAGAGGAAGAAGGCGAGCATGAGTATTTGCACGTTGAGTCATGCCACTACGAGGGTCACAAAACTATGAACATTCTACGAGTTATGAATTACGAGTGTTTCTGCCATATCAACATTGAGTCCTAATCTAATCGGACAATCAGCGTTGCGCACATATTTTAACCCCTGGGATCTACAAATTCTCGTATAATATTAATACACTAAGCTTCGTTTTGTAGCAAATATATAGTCTGTGGCATACATGTATTTCAAGTTTACAGTTACGGAATTTACTCCGGACACTTCATTTTTATTTACTCTTATGCGCTTCAATGCATAACGGAATGAGTTCCTCGACCTATTCTTGTCTACTCAAGTTGTAATCGCAAGAATACATGCGACGTCAGGCACATGGGTGACTCTTAAGAGTTTAATGACTAGAGAACTTTTACAGCGTTGACCCCCGCTGTTGCGAGATCAGTCCAACCAAGGTCAATGGCCCATTTTCCCGCGCCCAACACATCCCGCTGGCCGACATACACCGCAAGCACATTGTACACAAGGATTGAGCCGAAGAATGGTCCTGCGAGAGCCGCAGCAACAGGGGAAAAAGTGAAAGTGAAAGCTTGGACGAAGCTTGTTGCCGGAGCTAGGCACCTCTGTAAATGCTAATGAGTTCAAGTTCATGGAGATCAGCGGGAACTTGAAAAGTGAGAGACTTACTGTCGCAATACCCCCCTTGTCAATGAAGTCGAGTAAACCGATGCCAGAAATGGACTTGGCGACGAAGTGAGTTGTGCAGAGAAGTCTAGGACGATTTCGAGTGAGGGGAGTGAGCCTTGATACAGCTATAAGGCCCGGGTGCGCGGGGTATTGATAGTGACGAAACCTTGAGATGACTAAAATGATCGCTTTAACCGGAATATTAACCATCCCGCTAGCAGATCGTCATTTTGATGAGTGAGCAAAATTCTGCGGCTTATGTATGTTACTCACCAACCAATGCATAACTTACCGAGAGAAAAAGGAGAGTATTCTGTTCTACACGTGCAGCTTCTTCTGCGACGAGTTCCCTGCCTGCCCCCGGGCGCCGACAGAATCGACAAGCTGGGAATCCTGACGCTGCATAAGGAAGAGTTAGCGAATCCAGTAGACCTAGAGTAGAGTTTGTCCAGGGAAAAAGGCTGCGATGAACCAAGAACTAGGTGAGAAAGCGTAATAGTTCTCCGGAGATGGTTTTAGATTACATGGTTGTTATAAGTATCAAACAGGACGTATTGCTTCAGCGATATCCTTCATGTTGGGAGAAGTCAGCATCCCGTAATCTTGAGTGCCAAAGTTGACGAAAAATGACCCGAGGGCCATGTACTGTGCTCCAGAGACTTGGTTCCCCGCCATGTTGCTAGCGGTGAAAGCGAAAAACAGGTAGAGCTATTCGGCGCACCCATAGATAAATACTCTGCCAACGAGAAAGCGGGTGCATCGAGGATGATGCCATCCTCTACGGTATACAGACACTGATTCTAGGCGGATCCGCTAACGCCTCAAAGATGGGCTCGACTCCCGGAAACTAATAAGTAGGACACTTGCCTAAATTGGGTATAGGTATACCTGATCGGGTCCAAAGGTGCTCGCGATGTGTTCATGTGTGAACGTATTCGCACAGAGGAGACCCACGACAAAGTCGACCTAGAGGTATTTATCATTGAAATATTGAATATTGAAGCTTGAAGCCTGAAGGACCATTTCAATTTTAGGAGACAGGGTTGTGAGGTGTGCTGTAATGCGACTTGAAGCTTGAAGCCTGAGCAATCCAAGGATAATCTGCTACCCGTCAATTCGATTTGCACACAAGCCCGGGAAATTCACTTTGCTCACAAGAATGCGCCGAAGCTGAAACAAGAAAGATAACAAGTCATATAGAGAAAATTCTACGTGAATCTGAATAATACTACTCACGATGGCAAGATCGAGAGATCAGGTAACAGAGGAACACCGGCACCGGCAGAACCAGTATCCGGAGTGGAAAGCCTAATGCTGCACTGAGAAAATCATTCCAGGACACGAAAGCTACACATATATTTAAGGAGAAACTCACTCGCGCGGATGCAGTTCTGGCTACTTACGGTACTAGCCAACCCTGGATGTTGCCTCAGGGGGACAAGCGAGAGCAAATGAAGCGCAAAGAACGATGACTGAATAATTGAGAACGGCGAGCTTTTTGTCGTGGTATGGTATGTATATGAGCGGTGAGCTGCGAGCATTCTGTCAGTCTCATGTATGAGAAAACGAACGATAACTTACTTAGGAAACGAGAGGGCAGCTGTAAGCTTATCCCTTTGCGACACCCAGCCGATATTTACGAGGATGAAGGTACTGTGGTCAATGAGGCTAGCAACATCATGATCACCGAGAAACCCGATGAAACAATGGGACACCGAGCACGCCTCTATGTTTCTTGAGACTGATGATAGGAATGAAGCTCACAACAATATTTCTTTTCCTTTATTATAGCTACTATAATGACTTCCGCGTGGGCTGAAAGACAAAGCGTACAATCTGCTAGGAAGGTCAGTGAATTCGACTAACTCAGATGAGGGAGTGCGCACATATCACAATTTCCCATGATTAGCTTGAGCCACTACTTGAATCAAGTGGGAATATACTCTGCCAACTCTCCTTGACTCCCACCAAAGAAGATTCAGCAGAATCCCCGACAGGCCGACCGTACACACCCTCTGATAGGCCACGCAGAATAAAGGGAACAAATACAAGGAAGTAAATTCGTCCTGTTGCTTCCAGAACCTTCTTGTCCGCCTCCTCATCTTCCATGGACGGTGAAGACTTTGTTCCGTTTGTCCATGGTTTGTCCTTCGCGTACTGAAGAAGGACAAATGCACCCTTTTTCAAAATTTCTTGCATAATCCTAAACAGATCAGAGTACAATTCCACAGGTGCGAGCATCCTGAGACTATTCAGCGCTGTCAATATATCGTTTGTGTACAAGGCCAACGGAGGATATGACGACAGGATCTGCGGTGGGGAGTGCGCTGGACCGATCTTCAGCGCTTCGAGTTGTCCAGGCGTAGGTAAGGGAGGAGAAGGATGCGCAGAAGTAGACACGAGGAGTTGCGATGGGCGCTTGGGTTTGGACTTTTCTTTCGAGAGCTTGCTAGCCCACAACGTAGTTGCGTCTTCAAGCTCTTGTGCGATCCCGTCTCGAACAGCGTCAACGAAAATGGGACTGAGCAGGGCTTTGAAGTCCATGCCGACCCGCGCAAAAGAGTTTGCGCAATATGTCAGTTGCTTAAGTAAGGACGTGAGCATGGCTGGATCTGGTATGAGCGGGAGGGTTACGCGAAGAAGCGATAGTAAAGCTTGTAATTGGCTTGTCGTGAACACTCGGATTAGTATGTGAAGATCCGCGGGAGGGGCGGAGGAAGTCGATGGCGCTTTGTCAAGGAAGATGGTCGTGTATTGTGTTATCACGTCGTAAACACCTTCTCGCCAGACGTCAACGTATCGCTTCAAAAACCTCGCGTATGACTCCTTATCCTTTTCCTTTACTCCTTCGATACCCTTCTTCTCTATCTCTGTGGCCCTGAGTGCGTTGTCGAGATAGTAGCTTCTCCCAGTCAGAAAGGCCAGAGCAAGTTCCTGCTCATCCAATACCTCCATCTTCCGCAGAAAGTTGACGGATCGGAAGAGCGTAGGAAGCTTCGCTTGTTCTCGTAGCGAGCCAAGTAACTGGCCTAGCATTGCTTGTACACGAGAGTCACATTCCGATTTGACGGATTGGATGAGAGAGTTTGCAGGGAAACGTTGTAATAAGGAAGATGCATGGTTGGATAAGAGCAGAGCTTCGTTATAGTTGTGATTTCGTACGCAAGAATCGAGAAGCATAGGGAGGGAAAGGACGTCGTACAGTTTATCATGCTGCTCGAGTACGAGAGTTGCTTGTCGTCTCTCCTTTTGAATATCTCGCGTTTCTTGTGCGAATGCACGTGCAGAAGACTCGAGAGCTGGGAGGGCAGAGAGTAGCGAGTCGAGTGAGGAGGAGAGTGAACCTAGGGACGACGATAGCGTGGAAGTTGTTGAGTGGAGGGAGAGGAATGTGGAGTATGAGGTATGGCATAGTGTTGTGAGTGCGTTCGTGAGCTGAGCGGATGACGACTGTAGTGTTGTAGGCTCGGATTCGAGTGCTGCGAGGGGTAAGTCGGTGAGGTGTGCCAGGTAATCCGTATACTGCGACTTTGATAGCACAGAAGGAGATACAGATAATGCCAGTAGTTCGGGCAAGGACGAAACCTCAACACTGTCCAGCTCAGCGGGGTGTGCCACAGTGGCCACAGTGGTCATGGACGTCGACTTTGTGTTCGCTGTAATTCTGACCCATTTCAACATAAGCATTGGAAAGATAGATACGAGGAGATATAACTCACCAGTGCGTTTCTGCCAGTATTTTTGGTGAGCAAGCCATGTAACGGCGAATGTGCGCTCCCCGTCGATAGCTGGATGGAAGGAGTATGTAAGACTCAGAAAGAGTCGGTAGGACTCACTCTCACCGTGCCAGAGCAGGCGCATCAATTCACGGCGGCCCGCCATCTCCCGCACTAATTCACCAGAGCGTCTTTGCATGACCCGCCACCTCTGCTAGTTCTCAACACCTCTTTTCTCTTTTCAATCTGCACTCCGTCAATGCAAGCTGTGCAAGATGCGTTGAATCGCATTATTGGGCTTCTACCTCAATTGATACGTAGAGATGCACTCGACGAACACGTTCTAAATGTGCTTGCCTCACTCGACCAGAATGTTTCTTCAGAGGCTCGGAAGACCCAATGGGAATTCGTTCTACGACAGGAGATATTTACACTTGCGGTACGTGGAATAGTCCTATGTTTCTGTTTATACGTATCACTGATGCTCTTAGTAGGCAACTGAAGGTCTGGCATTGAAGAACCCAGCTACCACTTATTACGAAGATCTCACAAACCATTTGGACCTTGTACTCGCTCTCACGGACAAGGACGCATGCGAGCAGACATTTCCCTTCAACATCATTTACGACCTCCTCGAAACCCAAACTATCTCGTCATGCTCCCACATCTTCTCCTGGATAGAGCTACGAGCCGGCAAACTTACCGCTGGGATGATCCCGCAGAAGGGCAAAGCACTTATCCTACTTCGGACGTTGAATGACTTATTGCGACGTTTGTCGAAGACAGGATCTACTACACTGTTCTGTGGTCGTATATTGACTTTCTTGAGTCAAGTGTTTCCTTTAGGCGAACGTAGCGGAGTGAACCTTAGAGGAGAATATGGGCCTGCTTGGGAGGGGCCGGGATTGGAACAGGACGTGCCTCAGCCGAAGAAGACTGACGAGGATGTGAAGATGGACCCGCAACGGACTGAATCCACCGGAGACGTGATGCAGGTTGATGAAAGTGAAAAGAAGGAAGGGGAAGAAGAGGGAGAGACGAAGCTTACTGCCGAGGAGCTCAAGCAGCAGCAGAAAGATGGTACGTCAAAAGATATAGATCCCTTCGTCTCGTTAGTTCATCAATTGTTAGACTTTTACCGCACCTTCTGGTCACTTCAATTACCCTTTTCGAAACCAACTGTGTTCGTGAAATCGGGTACCTTCACGACTTTCCAAGGGTCGGTAAACAAAATCCTGCCGGTTATTAAGGAGGCAACTGCTAAAGAGCGTGCTTTAATGGGAAGCAAATCCAACTCAAATAGCATAACATTGAAGAGAAGAAGAGAACCAGAGGTTGGGCTCGAAGCGGCAGGACAAGACTACTTCTTCGCAAAATATCTTACCAGCCCAGATCTACTTGACCTGGAAGTAAGCACCTCTTTCTACTTGAGCATAAATTTACCTTGTATCCTGACGATATTGGGCAGATTGCGGATACACATTTTCGCAGACAGTTCCTCTTCCAGCTACTCATCCTTCTGCATCACTTGTTGACTTTCACTGAGGCTGCGAAGACCGCTTGGGTGACACCTCGCAACCGCTCACTGCAGATGGACTTCACGCTGAAATCGACGGAAGCGCAATGGGTCCAAGAAACAATGCATAAAGTCAGCGAGGAACTTAGACAGACAACGCCGAGTGGACGCGCGTTCGCAGAGACCGTCTATGTCATCCTCGAACGGGAGAAGAACTGGGTCAAATGGAAGAGCGAGCTATGTGCTCCTTTCGACAAAATGCCATGGGCAGAGGAGATTGAAGCTGAGGTTAATGGGCTTATGCAGAAAGAAAAGGTTGGGATTGAGGAAGCAACTCATAACGCCAGGAAGAAGAGAAGAGAGAAACCAGAGCCTTGGCCTCATGAACTAGGGTCGGAGCCGCTGACTGAAATATGGCTAATGGGTTATAGGGACTTAACCGATCTACAGCATCCCTTCCAGTGAGGTGTTCAGACGCTATTTTGCATGCTGGTGTTTATGTTAGACAATCTTTTTTCTAGCCCAGGTGATGTACAGGACTATGTAAAAAAGGTCAAGCTCGAAGATGTAAAGATAGAAAATCGCAGGAAACAGTTGGCGAAGACAGCTGAACGTATGGCAGCAGCTCGTGCAAAGGCAACAGCCGCTGCGTCTGTGTCTGCTCTGACTGCATCTCCAGCTCCTGGCGTGGCGTCACAAGACAATTCTCAGTCACCCATTCCGGCATCTAACGGGCCTAAACCCCCAACACCATCTGTGCCTCCTGCTACACCTCCCCTTCATCCATCCCTTCCTGCAAAGCCTGGCACCGCCCCTGTCAAAACCCCTGCGCCTGCTACTCCTGAACCTGTCTCTATACCTATTGTTGCGCCCATACCCACAATAGCTCCTACGCCTACGCCTGTCGTCGAAGTTGTACCGCCGCCCGACGATCTCATCCTTCAGTACGAGGAAGTACGTCATCTCCGTTCCACCACTGGTTCCGGTTTGATACTCATGCCTCTCCATCTTAGAATAAGCAACGATGGTCCTGGTTAGCACTACGGACCGCGCGTGATCAGTATTTGCAACACTTTGGGAAGATAGGTACAGGCGACGTGTTGCTTCTAGCTCAAGAGATTGAGAAAGAGAAAGCTGACAAGGAAAGGGCCCTGCGAGGAGAGCTTCCAAGTGGCGAGAACAGGGACGATTATGGAGCTAGCCCTATGGTCGAATCGGCCTTGGCCACCCTCGGGAGCGACAGCAAGGTCGAAGGTCTCGCTACATTGGATGGGCCCGCAGTTGTTGGTGAAGTTGCTATTGGTGCTTCTGGGCCGGAGGACCCGAACATAGAACCTCCGCCGACAGAATCAGAAAGCGATGTGAAGATGGAGAGTTGAGCCATACACGCTTTCGATGCTCCAGGTGGACCAAACGGCGTGGAATCAACCTACTAGATCTTTGGGGTGGTGCTGTACTCTAGGAGAAAGAGTACACCACTGCTAGGTGGAATTTCGAGCCGTGCTTGTTTTGAGGATTGTGCATGTGTATTCTAGTTTATAATACGCCTAACGACGATCCACATGTACCTGTGGCCATGGGTCTGTTTTCTCATGACGAGAACAAGTCGAGATAGATGCGAGAGCATGCAGCGGGCCGGGCGGAGCGGCGCAGTTCAGTGCTGATCAGATAAAAAGCAGCCGGGAAGCGCATCCGAGGGCAGTAACCTTGAAACTCATCCAACCACAACCTGACCTGTAGTGCATTCGTTCGAACCAACAACTCCTTTGCTTCTTACCACCACCCTCACCACCACCACTTACTCCCTGATGCCATCCGTTGCTGAAGCTGCTCTCAAGGTAAGCAGAGGAACTCTTTAAAGACCACGTGTGCTAAACGCTGTGCAGCGAGTGCTTGTTACTGGCGGTGCGGGGTATATTGGTAAGTATGCATTTATCTGGCACTTAACTGTTTGGTTGACTGGAATTCGTGTCTAGGTTCGCACGTCATCCATACTTTACAAGAAACACGACAATACAAAGTCATCTCTATTGACAACCTGCATAATGCGCATGCAAGAGCACTCGCACGTGTCGAACAACTCGCGCGAAACTCTTTACCCGTTGACGCTACTGAAAGGGACCGCGAAAGCACAGTAATTGACAGTCATACGGCCGACCTCACCAAACCCGACCAGCTTCGTGCGGTATTTGACAAGTATGGAAAGGGCGGGATCTGGGGTGTCATTCACATCGCTGTATGTTCATGCGCATTTGGATGTGATCACTTACCGAGGTTTTTCCGCGTGTAGGCATACAAAGCAGTTGGCGAGTCGACACAGATCCCACTGACATACTACGAAAATAACGTCGTAGCGACTGTCTACCTGCTACAAGTCATGAACGAGTTCGATTGTCACAAAATTGTCTACTCGTCTAGTGCTACCGTCTACGGCACTCCCCCGACCATCCCTATACCCGAGACAACTCGTCTCCAGGCCGATAGTCCTTATGGCAAGACGAAGGTCATGTGTGAGACAATATTACAGGACCTTACCACTTGTAAGTATCATCCACGGTTCTACCCGTGCAACGTCGTAACACTCCCTCAGCGGATTCCAAATGGAGGGCCATTTCTCTGCGGTACTTCAAGTAAGTCATTGCTGCGACTATACAGCCATCGATTCTAGATTTATGACAATTGTATTCTATAAAGCCCTGCCGGTGCGCACCCATCTGGTCTCATCGGCGAAGAGCCCAAGGGTCGACCTGGAAATCTCCTTCCCCTCCTTGCCCACATGGCTTGTGGCCGAGTTAAGGACGCTAAACTCCACGTTTTCGGAAACGACTACCCTACTCCGTGAGTACTATCCATCCATCTATTCCCTTATTCGTCAAAGGTTTATTCGATAACTCTAGTGATGGCACCTGCGTACGAGACTATTTGCACATTTTGGACCTTGCCCGCGGGCACACTCGTGCCTTGGAGGTGCTCACTGACGACTCTACCATTTTCGACAATTGTCCCACTCAGGCACACTTCAAGGCGTATAACCTTGGTAAGGGCAAGGGTATGAGCGTTCTTCAAATTGTGGAAGCTATGCGCAAAGCGACTGGATTCGACTACAAATACGAGTTTGCTCCCCGCAGGTACGGTTTCCATAAGCATTGCAGGCGGTGTTGAATCTAAATAGATGATTCAGGCATGGTGATGTACCCGACCTGACTGCAGATCCTACATTAGCAGAAAAGGAACTCGGCTTCGAGGCTCCTCAAGATCTTGAGACAATGTGCAAGGATCTCTGGAACTGGCAAAGCAAGAACCCCTATGGCTACGACGAAGCCCCCGTTAAAGAGAATGGGGCCAATGGCTCGTCATAAAGACCATTACCGCCTCATTAGATACCGTGGAAGGATACGGGAAGGCGAAGTGTATAATTACGACTACGACAGAATGTAGAACATGTCGTTCTGAAGCTCGGACTTATCCCAGATATGTACCACTACTTACGGATTCCCATGCACGTTGATTCCATTAATGATACCACTTAGTTCATGGACAGTGTTGGCATGATAACGGGCGAATGTAGTGTGCAGCTCTCGTTAATGGTACAACCTATTCTCCGTAGTATGATAACTCTACAACAATTGTTCTCTTCAGGAGGCTTCGACAGCTCTGCGACCGTGAGCCCTTTATGGAACTAGTATATCTTCGACCCAGAACGATCCATTCGCCTCATCCTTCCTTGTAAACAATGTTCTACGATTTGGCTGCTCGCCCAGTTGTGTCCAGTCAACTTCCGTTGGCTCAATTATGATCATCGCAAAGTTACTCAATGCAATCTCATAATCCCTCCTTTCCTCGTCTGTCTTCAGTTCGTCGAGGTTGCCAAGCTCCGTCCTCCATTCGTTCGCCTCGTCATACGAGGCCATCCTGCTCCCAGGTGTCTTCGGTGCACACCAGGAGGCCTTTAGACCCGGGCTCATTGCTTGAAACACCTCCTTCCGTTTCTTCTCCCAGTCGTACTTGTTCAACGTCCGACCGTCAGTCCCGTCCTCGCGATCGATCTCTCCTCCCTCATCCAACGCAATCGCAGCTCGACTCACCCCCGACAAGACGTCCTTGAGGGCGTTATCGGGAGAGGGGATGACTGTTGCTTTCCCTGAAATACGGAATTGGTCCATTGAGCCCTCCATCCACCAACACACCTCGACCGACGAGTTCGAGAGCATCTGCGTTACTTTCGGCGCGCGAACGTCTGAAGAGGTGACCAAGAGGGGAAGATTGGGTGCGGATTTGGGGATAATGAAACCGCGATGGACGTGACTGCGGACGTGGGGGATGTTGTGACTGTCGACAGTAGCAACTTGGTATACTGCGAATAGGTAGCAAGGCTAGTGTTAGCGATAGTTAGATTCTTAGAGATCACAGCTGAATTACTTGCCAATTTTGCCCTTGTTCTTGGGCAAGTCTAAGGCCTCAACTACTTTTGAGATCCAGCGGGGTCTCATATTTCTCTATTTTTGTCGTTGTAGTCGGCAAGGTTGTCGCTGTCGTGTTTGTCGACTACAAGTATTAGTAACGCATATAGGGGGTTCACTCATAAGGCTGAGGAATCTCGGATCTGGATAGGGCTTTGGTGAACGGCCCGGGAAACATCAATCAGTGAGGCCAGAGGTCTTACCACAACCATCACCAGTATGTCCCTCAAAGCTCACATTAAATCGCTCTACTCACTAAATAAGTTTGTAGTCAATATGTCGTCCGAGACAAATGGAGCCCTGACACAAGAAAACAAAACTGGAAGCCTACAAGCTGACATTGCTCTCCTGGCGTCACTACTCTCCGAGGATACGAATGAGGACGTCGACGATACTAGCATATCCGATTTACTTCGCAGATTGGACACCGCCCACGGTGTCGCTTCTGGAGTGGAGGGTCGTTTAGACGAGATACTCAACAGTCTCGATAGTCTGTTGGGTACCCTTGAGCCGGAAGCCGCTAAGGAAGCAACTGGAGAGATCTCATCAGAGGTTCAAGAGGAGCAGAGAAATGATGCAGGTAATGGCACATAAAGTGATCATTCTAGTCGTCAGTATATAAGTTGAGTATCTGCTTTGCAATATTGACATCTATTCGCACATAGAATGACGCTCGCTGAGGTTGGCGGTGCGGCTGTGTTTCGTCCAACCGTTCCGGTAGGCTAAACTTCTTCTATGAGATATGCGTCTCGTGACTCATCCGCAGGTCTAAGACATCTCATGTCCTGACAGCTATAGCTACCTTTTTTTCAAGCCACGAATCAAGCCACGAATAGAGCTAGGGAGAAAAATGAATCTGCTCAGTCGTCATTCCAATTCTGAAGCACCTTTCCTACTCCCGACAAACAGGCATTTACTAACCTACTCCTAATCTTGAAGCAAGTAAACACATCGCTCAGCATACAGCAATCCACCTGTCACCCGGCATTCGCGAATTTACGGTACATATCTTACAACATCTCCACGTCGTGACATGAGAAAAGAAGGGTATCGGAGGTATCGTAGCTAAGCATTGATGGGAATATATTCGTCCATGTCTCGCAGCAGTTTCTCTCGTGCAATGCGCATCTGGTTCCTGCAATTATCCCGGCACAAACGACACAAGCTAGCGATACCTGTCACCGGAGCCGCTCCTACCATGTTCAGCAACGCAACACCCTGTGGTTGCGGCTGCGGTGCAGATTCAAACTCCTCGTCCAGGACCACCATCGGATGATGCAACAGCCTATCGTTCACCAGGTCTCCCCCGCTTATATCCCGCAACGCGCTGATGCAGCCGTATTGGTCGCATAGACCATCCCTCGCGTAGGAGAGGGTGCGCAGCATCTGAAGCGTTGCCGCCGTCAACTTTGAGCGCGCCTGCAAGCAACTCTTCCTGTTCTCGGCACTGAGTTCGATTCGTTTGCCATCAGCTTTCTCAATGCCCTCGAGGATCCAGTCGATATCCTGCTGACAACAGTCGTATAGAACGACCGGAAGAATATGAGTAAGCACGGTTTCTCGTGCCAGGTTCGCGATCGAGAAAAGTTCGTCTTCGCTGTAGATGACAGGTTGAACGCGGTCTCCGGTCATGATCGCCTCCCATTCCGTGAAGGACCGCGGAAAGGCGGCTTCAAGACGACCGATGGCGAATGTACGCAGAGCCTCTGCAGAGAATTTCTGCGACAAAATTAGCACAGCTTGAAGCGAGTTGTAGGTGATCTGCGAGTCCTTCTGAAAGTACCTGTAGATGACGGTATTGCATTTCAAGTATGTCAGTTAGTGGGTAGATCATCAACGTCTCGTATAAGCATCTTTGTCCTTTGTCGTCATACAAGCGCGGCAAAGATAGACAAAACATATGATAAGATAAAAGGAACACCGACCTCAAACTGTTATACATGACATCCAGAAAGTGGGCAAGATCTTCGACAGTCTCGGAGGTTTGCAATCGTGGTACATCTGGCTGGATAGACTGAGTTTCTCCTTCAGCCGGCTCGTCCACGGGGGGTTGAGGGAGGCTGAACATGTCCTTGAAGAAGTCTGAAGATCCCGCGAGCACAGTCTTGTGGACCCGAAAGGAGACATTCTCAGCAATGAGCTCGATGTTGCCGTCCTCGAACCACAGCTCGGGATGAGGTGTGATCTGTACCTCGGGCGGCGGCTCTAATATGCAAGAGAGTATGGGTCAGCATTCATGAGTTAAAGATAAGAACACTGAAGGAGAGGAAGCCTAGTAGTAGTAGATCGAGTTATGATGGAATTGAGATTGACTCACCTTGGTTCATCTTGGTTGCGATCCAAGTGAAGGACGATGTTCACCTAGTCCGAGGAGTTCTAAACCAAGCATGCGCGGGTAGACGGGCTACCAGTGGTGCTGAGCTGAGAATGATATCTTGAGAACCACGCTCCAGAATTCCTGCAGTATTTAAGACGGCGTTTACATGGGAGATAGCATCCAGCAGCAGAGATGGAGATTTCCGGATTGATAGTAGGAATAAGTGCTCGTATCTCACGCATTCTCCCAGTGGACTTTAAGAACATCTTACCAGCCCGAACTTGCCACTACTTACTCAGGTTCAGCGAGCGCTCGGGGTGGGCACGAGGTGTCGATTCAAATGGTCCTGTGTCTCCCCTGAGAGTCCTTCAGTAAATCTACTCATCGCATTCATTACAGCCGAGTGGCATCATGATTGAAGAACCGTATACGCACTGTAGATGGAAACCTAGTAGACGCAGCACAATCAAATAGTACTACGCCGCGTGCCTCATGAGTTACTCTCCGAAAGGACCATGCGAAGTCAGTGTTATCTTTACACGCTGTCTACACTTTAAAATCACCTTATTTGACAGTGTCATTTCGCGCCCGCTGCAAACACACCATGCCAGAAATCAAGTGGAAGCCTGATGCAGTCCCAGGAGGACAGGGAGGGTTACTAACTACTATACTGTGACCAGCTCCGAGTCAGGCTGCAGTGGCCAGACTTTCACACGCCACAAAGGACTGGGGTTGCCTAATGTAGCTCAGACTCAGACTGACAATACGATCGCGAACCTGCAATGAAAGTAGCCTTAATTGATCCCCCGAGGAAAGATAAACACGCGACAGTCTTTTTCCCCCCTTCGGACATTTATTTCAACTTCCACGACACTTGATACGAGTAGTATACAAAGAGACATAAGTTACTGGATTGTAGCACAGTGGTTGGGCCCGTAGTACGTGCGCAGCAAACAACAAGTCGGAGCAGTACATTTCACTAGATTAGAACAGGAGTTTGCATTGATGAGTCATGATAGGAGCGACGAAAACCGTCGTGTACGAGTGAAAGAAAGCAAGGCGGCAGGGGTATGGTAATGATGCAACATGGAAATCAAGTCTGATGAAGATGAGATGAGGTATGTGAATGGATATGCGGCACTATAGCGGATTAGACGAGTGAAGTTTAAAAAAGAATGATGAGAAGATGAATGTCATGAATGAAGACGTGAATGATGTTGGTAAATGTTGAGATCTTGAAAAATCATATGTGTCGGAGGAAAGTGGAGTTGCCTTGTGCATGATCGCACTTGGACGCAATCCTCAGCGCGCTCTCGAGTGCCCGCTCGACGAGCCCACGAGAAGGGCTTTCAGTTGGAGTGTGGGCCAGTAGGTCTATACGATAGCGATGTCAGTGCTCGTTACAGACAATACAACTCATGACGCACCTCGATACTGTAAAACATACCGCATGACTCGCTGTGTAGGTTGAATCGCGAGCTCCCTAACAGCAGGTTTCTTCTCCTTCTTAGCCTTCTTTGTCGTGCTGGTGGACATCGTAGGTGGTGCTGAAGAAGATGGCGAGGCAGGTGCCGAAGCTGACAAAGTAGTTGCGGAAGAGAAAACCGTCATTCGCTTTAAAGCCTTAGACAGTGAGAGTGGTCCCGAGACAGTGGCGTTTGCGTAAACTCCCCGTGCTTGCAGTTGTTGATCAGGTTTCTGCCCCCTTACACCAAACTCATCAGTACAATGTGTGGTCGTGATCGGCGGAGCGATGTTGTATGCCAAACCAGTCCCGAGCGCTGCCGTGAACATGCCAATAGTCGACCCAACTTCTGCTGAATTCTCTTCTAAGAAAGACGTGGATCGTTTGTGATAGATGCTCTTAGGCTGGGTTTGGTGGAGAGAGACTGAGCTGATAGACCTCTTCCCCGACCCACCACGACCAGACTCTGCACGTCCGATAGATAATGACTTCGAACTCCTTACTATCCTCCTGGCCTGCCTCTCCGCCGGGGGATCGTCGCCTTCGAAGAGAGCACCGACTACGCCGCACCATGCTACGAACGCAGCCTCCACCTCTTCCTCAACACCAACGAATGCAGCGCTGACGCCCCACGCGCTCGGGTCATCCTCTAGCCTTGCCAACAGCGCTTCACTCGCATGTAACAAAGCAAGTACGTGCGAGAAAACAAGGACAGGTGGCGGTGTATCCGTTTCTCCAGCCAAAAGCTGCCTGAGCCTCGCCTGATAGCTGCGTTCGGTCCGTACCAACTCCCGACAACACAGCAACGCCCGTCGCGCTGACTTCCAGCCTGCATCGTCAATATTAAACTCGAGGGGAGAACCCTCGAGCTCACATGACTCTGACTGCGAGCCTTCACTCTCCAAACCTGAATCTTCGCCAGACTTCTTCTCTGCCGGAGAGATCCCTAGCCTGACCAGCTCCTCTCTCCACTTTGCTTCTTCTGGTCCACCATGGACGATCGCCTTCTGGTCCGACTCTCCGCTATGCACAGGGCTGTCGACAAACGTATGGCCGCCAGAACTAGATGTCGTTGTCGGGCTCTTCGTGTTCGCATGTCGCCGCCGCCGCCGAGTCGGTACTCTTGCCTCCATCCGCATTTTTTCCAACTCTTGTACGAGCACCTCGTCAGAGACGTCCGCCATTGCGAGCGTCCACCTCCTTAAAGGGCTATCGTCCCTTGTCCTTGTCTGCCTGATTCTAGGTATTGGCTTTGGTAACGCAGCGAGGTCGTCTAACTCCTCCTCTTTCTCCTGTTGTCTGGTGTTTGTAGGTATTGGGGGCCCTACGGGTGATGTTTTATGAGTGACATCACTAGCAGCTGCGGAGTCGATGCGCAAGAATGAAAACGAAGACTTGTACATAATTTCCCTGCTCTTTCCTCCCCAGCTGCCTTTATGGTTGCGTCTGCTGATCTTTTGATTCTCCTTCTCCTCAGCGTAAGGATCAAAGGAAGGTATTTCGGTATCTTTTTCTGAAAACAGGAAGGTAGAGGAAGGAGTAGCGGGATCATCGTTGTACTGCCCGTTAGTATGTGCGAGACGAGAACTAAGGGCAGCGAGAGCCGAGGAGGAAAGAAGTCCAGTGTTCCCAGTGAAAGCAAGAGATGTGAGGGCATCAGTGGTAGAGTTGGTGTGTGGGGGACTAGGGAAGTTGTCGGTTGGTGAGGAATAATTATAGCGGGAATACGGGCTAGGCATCTGTTTCCAATGCGTAATTGTGTCAGGAAAAAAGCTCAGATAAGCAACAGAGGACGCACCATCCCATCCCCAACCCACAGAGGTTCCAACGGCCGTACCTGAGGCAAGTAATTCATCCTCTCGTCCTCCTGCTCATCCGTCCCCCCGCTTACCCTCCCACCTGAAGGACTACAAATCTGAATCCTCAATCTACTTCTATTCCTTGACGTCGACTTTGCCATCGCATTTCTGCCCACCACTTCCCCCTCTTGTGGTACCGTTCGCCCTCGCGCACTCGGCTTAGCTTCCAAACCAGGCGGAGACACAGGTAACTGCGCCGCCATTGTAGCATTATCAAATGTCACAGACCTAGACCGCTGATGATTGCAACCTCGATCACTATCCGTCTGCACTTGGGGCCTCTTCTTTGTCAACTTCCTCGAACTGGTCGGACAAGACGACTCTCCTCCTAACCGAGTCTGAGTTGGCACGATGGACACCGCTGCAGCCAACAAGTAATTACTCTGAACCTGAGCTTGGAGAGTTGATGTGGACATCGAGCTCTCCTCCGCGCTAGCACTCGCATTCATATTTGCGTCCCTTCTCCCCGGAACGAACCTCGGATACCTCGAGTCGAACGACGAAGGGTCAAACTCACCGCTGTCCCTCATCTGCGTCTGCAACTCTGCAAAATAAGTCTGAGGCCTCGCAGGGGGACATGCGCTACTCAAGTGAGCCTCGGAGGTGCCAGGGCTTGTAGATGGGGTTGATGCGACACTCCCTCTCCACATAACACCGGGTAGATGGTGGGATGTGTGCGAGGACGATGTACGTTCTGTTGAGCTCTCGCTCGACGGCTGCGAGAACATCTTTGGCCTCGATCCCGCTGTCGAGGTAGGCTGGAAAGAGTTCAAGCGCGACCGTTTTACGAGGACGCGGGGACGCAGGCGGGATGGTGGTTGTAGTACGGCAGAAGGTTGTGGGTCGAGAGTGCGATGCGCCTGGGGCTGATGATGCTGAGATGAGGAACCCGCAAGAGGCACGGCCACCTCTTGCTGGCCACTGTCCTCCATGTTCCGAGGAGATGTGCTGGGGGAGGGAGGACTGTTCAAAGCCCCTTGGCCGTTGTCGAGAACATGGCCTACGGGCGTCTGATTATACTGCCGCCCTGTCCTAAAAGCGACGTGATCATTTGAACTGTCATACCAGCTGCCATGGACTGAATGGAAAGACTTGTCGCCGTGCCGCGAGGTGCGCTGCTTGGTGGCGTCGCCGACCACCGTTGCCGACGCGGAGGCAGCTGTCGTTGTCGTCGTTGTTGCCATCGTGCAGAGGAGAGCTGAGGCTGAAAACGATGGGTCAAGTGTGAACATGTTGAATGTCGCTGCTTATCGGGTGTGTTGGATTTGAGACAAGATGATGGAGATTGGCGGCCCGACAACGTCAATTGGGATTATTCCGAGCAATTATTGAGGCACCAGATCGCATCGGTCCAGTTCCGGCAATGACATGATTCCGAGCCCATGTTTCAGAATTTGTCGATTGCATGTTTTTATGGTCGAGTTTTCAAATGATGGATCAAAGGTAAAAGTCAATCAGTCAACGAATACTCTTTGGCAATCAAGAAAAACAAACATACGCTGTCTGCGGTCGTACCCATGGCCATCCTCACCTTGACTCTTGTTAGCCCACCAGCACTCACGCCACTCTTTCAATGCTCCTTTGCCATCCTTACACTCGCCGTCTGGTTTCTCCTGAATCGACACACGCTCATCTGGGGGTGGTAGTTGCAGAGGTTCGACCGTATACCGCTTCTCACTTTTCCGCAACGCAGCACTAGATTTCTTCCGGTGGAAGTTGAACATGCGTGACAAGATACTTTTCTTGCGCTGTCGCGATCGAGGTGACGGGCTTCTGCGTTTCGATGAAGATGGTTCAAACTGCCTGCTTTCAGGTAATGGCGAGCAAGGTGAACCGGTATTCGACAAGAATTGGGATGGACGAGGCTCTGCAGGTGAGAACGAGGGAGATTGAGCAAACATCGCAGACTCTAGTGTAGTCGATATCGATAATGAGCTCTTCCGTCTCGCATTGGGAGTTTTTCGAAGTTTGTTTGAAACCTTCCGTATTCGAGGACGCTCGAGGGTACCAAAGGTAACATGCGAAGCAGCAGAAGACTGAGAGTACGTGGATACGCCTCGCGGACGAGACAGCGACCCGAATAAACTAGCAGGGTATCGACCGAGGTCTTGGTCAAAACTGAGGGGTTCTGGATCTCGTGGAGGAGGGCATCTACCAAACGACATGAAAGATGCAGGATGAGGCGATGTGGTCGGGAAAGCCACTGGTCCGTCTCTAGCTTGCGACTTAAGCACCGCATCCAGTGGTGAGTACTCACTATACGCCCAAGTAGCCCGCGCACCCTGTCGTACCGGAACTGACTGCAAATGCAAGGTTGAAAGAGGGACAAAGGGTGTGGAGAGACGACTCGGCCCCGCAGGTCCTGAACCATGCCCAGGATCGGACATTGTGTATGTTTGTCTACGGCCTGTGGCAGTAGCTAATCTTGCAGATCGTTGGCGCGGCCTGGTATTATCATGCGACGTATTCGACGACGAAGCAAATGAATACACGGATGATGGCCTCGGGAGATGTGAATTGCGTAAGGGAGCCTTGGGCGGCACGGGAGGCGGTAAGTCGGTGACAGCGCCGTATTCGCGCTCTGCCACTTTGATGGCGGTATCGAGCTGAGGAACACGTTCGTGGCTGCGTTTGTCGATGGCCTGCGACAGCTGGGAGTTGGCAGTCAAGAAAGGCGGGCCTGTGTGCAGATCGGAGGAATCTCAAGTCAGACATACAAGTGGAACGTGCGAAACGGAGTTGTATAGGAGAAATAAGACTACCCGGTAACTGGGTATGAAAGATGTAACAGAAGCAGAGGAAGCAGTGGACTATGTGCGGGCTGACAGATGATAGGACTCACGTGTAGGTTGAGCAGACTTTAAAGAAGTGCTGGTCGGGTCGTGCTCGCTTCCTATGGTGCTATTGTATCCAGCTGGTTGCCTGGCGGGGAGGTCAAGGCTGTGTGAAACGTTGAGAAGTGAAGCATCAATGCGGATAGGACGACGCACCTGAGAGTGTGAGAAAGGTTCTCCGGGTAAGTGTAGGCAGAGAACGACGAAATATGATGCTCGACGCCACGCGGGCTGTCGCTACCGCCGTAGTTGAGCTCGTCGTCGTCGCCGTCATGAGCAAGGTCATGCGTTTGAAGAGCACGCTTGCCAATGTCGAGTGATGGAAGAGAATCAGGTTGTTCGGTGCCTACGTGATCCACGCCCACGTCGATCCGGGTCAAAGACGTCAAAGTCTCGTCTAATTTGAACTCTTGCGGTGTAACCACGGCCTCTTCTCTTCGTCTCATCACCGCAGCCACAAGGGTGGATGCATCCAATCCAACCTTGTCGATGTTTTCGGCAGAGCGCAGGTAGTGTGCTTCGACGCCAACGGGCTGGAGGACAGCCATCAGAGGGAGAGGTGCACCATGGACGACGAGTAGTAGCAGCCTGATGATGGGTTCAGTGCTCGAGGCGGACAGTAGTTGTGCCTTGTTTTTGGGCTGAGTCCATCCGTGGCGTCTGGGAAAGACACAACTCAAGGATAGCAAGTTCCACAGCATCCAGTGTGACATGCTACTGACATCATCATTTTTGTTTTATTGCCTTTTATGGATACCATCGTATCAGACCATTGCCATGTTCGAGCGATTGGAATCCCTTTTTTTTTCGAGTAATATCCATGGCCAGTTTGAAGCTACATACAAATACCTGCGGGCTGGGCGCGCGCTGTAGACGAAGACGAGGACTTCTACAAATATTCTTGTGGAAAATCTCACGTTGACGACAACCGAAGACGTGCTGGTGGAGCCGGCTTGCTCGGACAGACCCAATCTTCTCAAATGGCCACCCACTCATACAATTCGCACAAGTCAATTCAGTCAGTGCGCAGCGTTATACAAGCGTCTTGTGTATGGCATCACACCTTTGAAACAACTTGAGATATAAACTGCATGCCCTCGGTCACCATATAAGCAAGTACATGCTCGAGCCTGGTACCGTTAGGCTTGCTGGCATGGAGATCACCCCACACCAGTTGGTTGCAGAGTTACACTGAGCGTACGCTATTCCGGACGTCTACTTTTTTGCGGGGAAAATAACGGATTAACGATTACACACGAGCTCACATGTCCTAAGCGCTATAGGCCAATGTCCGTTGTTTGTCTCGAAACTAGCAAAGTAGTACGAGCTCGCTATTGTAGCCTACACAAAGCCTGAGCCATTGAAATGCTTACAGAGGTCTTTTCAGATATCCCGCAAGCACGCTAGAGCCTGTGTCTATAAGGTGGCATGGTCCGTGCGCACTGCGCATAATAAAGGAAATTTATGAGGCGTGATATGTCCGTTCTAAACAAATATTATTTTGAAGACTTGCGCAATCGACTTTTGAGGCTTAAACAGTAGGACAAAGAAGTTTTTTTATGATTCTTAGAAGTCTGTATGCGAGTAAATGTGGTCAGTCGAAATATGCAGGTTTGGAGCAACAGAAAAGTTGGAAGATGCAAAAGCGCCCGATGGATGATTTGGCTGTCCGACTCTTGCAACACCTCTACAGTCTTCCACTGGCGTATTTTCAGCAGCGATATATCTAAGGATAATCGAACACGGTTGTGCCCATATAGAAAAAATATGTACAAGCCAACCCGTCCTCGATATAATGGGGGGAAAGCGAAACATAGCGTGAGAAATACAGATCTTCGACCTTCGACGGAAGTTCTGGATTTGAGTGGCGAACAAAAGTGCGTTTGGGCACGAGCGTGGGAAAGACCCGTTCGGATATTCAAGGGAAGGGCCAGGAGTCCACTCGGAATCGCCCCAGCTCCCCTCCCGCTTCTCTCCTCTCAACACTCATCTCCCCCGACCTCCGCAACAGCAAGTTCGTCGTCCGTCGTCGTAGATTCTTCCTACACTCTCAACAACATCAAGTAATTCAACATGGCTCGTACCAAGGTAGGTCCTACTGTTCAAACCGCGCGTCGTCGTCGTCAACGGGCTCATCGTCGTCGTCCAGCAAACCGCCCGCAAGTCCACCGGAGGTTCGTCTTCGGCGATCTCGCCGCACGCCTTCCATCGCTCAGCACTGACCACTCTTCCGCATTTCAGGAAAGGCTCCTCGTAAGCAGCTTGCCACCAAGGCTGCCCGTAAGACTGCCACCGCCGCCGTACGTCGTCGTCACTACATACACAGCCCGATTACTTGATTACTGACGCCCAAACTTTCCTTTTCTGGCATACTCTCCCACTACATCAGGCTGCTACAGGTGGTGTGAAGAAGCCTCACAGGTTCAGGCCTGGTACCGTCGCTCTCCGTGAAATTCGTCGCTACCAGAAGTCCACGGAGCTGCTCATCCGCAAGCTCCCCTTCCAGCGTCTCGTTCGTGAGATTGCTCAGGACTTCAAGGTATGTTGTTTTCGTCTGCAATGAGTGTTGTAGTCAGGTGTTAATATGTACGATTTCTGTTATCATAGACGGATCTCCGTTTCCAGTCCTCTGCCGTCATGGCCCTCCAAGAGGCTGCTGAGGCCTACCTCGTCTCTCTCTTCGAGGACACTAACTTGGCCGCCATCCACGCCAAGCGTGTCACCATCCAGCCCAAAGATCTCGTAAGTCGCCACTACATCCTATACCTCCTACTTCAGTGTAACTAATGGCTTGTGTCCAGGCTCTCGCTCGTCGTCTCCGTGGCGAGAGATCTTAAATGCTGTAGAGTCTAGATTATCCATCTATTCTCTTTATGTCGTCAGATCCATGCATAATCCACAGTTTCACCATACTTCTGCGTCGCTGAATTACTCAATGGTCCCTTCGTTTTTCTTTTCTCTATCTGTATTGTACTATTGAATGCTATGGTTCGGTTCTTATGCTATGGACGGTGTTTTACGCCAGTCCATCGAGTCTGATTAATTGTTTTAAATCACATACATTCCACTTCTACCATTGCTACAACCTTGCACCCTATTTAACATGCGAGTATTCAACTCACCGTGAGGCCTGCGTATGTTCAAACATTGCTCGGCCATAGTCGCTCCACTGACACTCCTCTACTACTGCCAACGAATAAATACAGTATTCAATTGTCCCGGACAGAACAAGTACAGTAGCTAGTACGCGGCGTCCCACCTCTACGTATACGTCTTGTGTGGTCCGCTGGAACTCGTCGTTGGCATGTGGGAAATCGGCATGGCAGAGGGCACCAACCGACAAGTGTTTACTAGTCACAAATATCATGATTAACGCATACTTACTCGGATTACAGTTCCCCGCACGCGAACTTGAGTTCAGTAGAATTCTGACGAAGGACCGCGCTTAGTTAATTACCAACTTGCTTTCTGCTTTCTGCCACGACTATGAAATGCGACAATGACCATCTGTAAGCCGTCTTTAAGCCTCTACCTTACCTTGAACCATACACACCAACACCAGGTTCAGGTTCTAGGCTGAAGTTTTCAACTAAGTAATCTATGGACCGCAATCATAATGCGAGCGATATCGCCAGAACGTCTTCCTCAAGCATGGCGACTTGCTCAGAAGACAGAAGTCAACAGAACTGCAGAACCGCTGCCCCACATGCCAAGAACTATAGTAAACTTTACACGAGCATACGATATAGATACCCTGTGATCACATTCGGGCCTTGTTCGACCACAACGTGATGATGGTATACGTAGGATTTGGACGAGAGGCTTCGGTACGCGTTGTCGCACTTCGTTTCCGCCTAATATACTGATAACGCCGTTTCCCTTGTTTCTGCTTGCATATATCTTATATAACCAATGACTGCTAAGACTAAATTTCCTGAACGGGAGTTATCCTTGCATCCGCTCAATCAGACATGCTCGCTCTCATGCTCATTGCCCACTGGGCTACCTTCCTCCCACTCGATTCGGCGTTCGCAAATGCAGCGTTGTTTCCTCAAATACCCTCGGTCATGTCATTTACCTCTACAGGTACCACGGATACATTTATTCTGGACGGGAATACGCGTATCATAGTGGATAGCGAGTTCGGGCGAGAGGGATCACCTTCTGCATATGACTTTGCGAAGACCTTTCACCAAGATCTCCTCGCTGTGACCTCACTGGTCGGACTCCCTAGTGTCGAGCTCATACGACCCGGAGGTCCTCCCGTAGGGAAGTCGAGCATTCATGTAGTCGTCGACCCGACTTCGATGAACTTCACATTATACAACGGCAAGAGCACCAACGAAGGATATAATCTCGTCATTCGGGAGGACACGATTCGCATAGAGGCTCGCGCACCCATTGGGGTTTGGAGAGGCATGACAACCTTGGTTCAGCAAGCCGCGTTGGCTGTTGCTGCGGGGAAGAAACTCGTTTCACTTCCACTCGGTCAGGTATCCGATGCGCCTGGTTGGGAAATCAGAGGTTTTATGTTGGATGCGGGGAGACATTGGTTTGACACGAAATTCTTGGGTGCGTATAATATATTATGGCATGATGAATACCACTCATGAAAGGATCCAGCGGATCTTTGCGCATACGCTTCGTTCTTTAAGATTAACGAAATGCACCTCCACGCATCGGACAACTTGTGGGATCCTGTTTGGTTGTATGGCGATGGCAACGACAATTGGAAGAAGCTGTACGCAGCTTTTCGCTTTGAGCCTCGCTCTGGCTCGTCTCTTAAAGGTCTTGTCACCAGAAAGAACGAGAGCTGGACTAGAGGCGACTTTTTGAACATGCAGGAGAGCTGCGCTGCCCGTGGAGTTACCATTGTCCCAGAGATTGATACTCCCGGTCACTCACTCGTTATTACGCAGTGGAAGCCACAGCTTATGGAATTAGGCACCCCCGACCATCTGAATCTATCGCATCCTGAGACTATCCCCACGATCAAAGCTATCTGGGATGAATTCCTTCCTTGGTTCACATCTTTGGAGGTGTCAATTGGCGCCGACGAATACGATGCGAACCTCGCAAATGATTACATTGCTTTCGTCAATGAGATGTCCGTGTTCATACAGAAGCAGTCCGGAAAGTCGGTTCGCATTTGGGGAACGAACGAACCGAGCAACACCTCGAGCATATCCACTAATATCACTATCCAGCACTGGGATTTTCCCGGTGACGATATCCCTGTGCAGCTCATGGCCAAGGGTTATAGCATCGTTAATTCTGAGCAGGCCTTTCTCTACCTCGATGGGAAAGCCTCAGACGGCGGTCAATTCCCGCAGGAATTGAACCAGGACCTCATGTGGGGTGGTGCACCTGACGGGAAAGGTTGGAGTCCGAACATCTTCACAACAAACGACCCTTCGAACAACACCGGCATTGACAACCCGCTTCTTCGGGGCTCTATTATGGCATTGTGGAACGACTGGGGCAACAATGCGACTACCGCATTGGAAATTTACTACCAGCTCGCGCGCAGCCTTGCTGTGTTCGGGGAGAAGACATGGGCCGGCTCAGACGCACGGGCATCCGGCCTTACTCGCGGCCAGTTCGACAGCGTATATCCATTGTTGAATGCTGCTGCTCCAGGTCAGAATTTGAACCGTATTGTCAAACCCGAACACGGGAATATCGTGTACTCTTACCAGACGGTTCAGAATGGGTTCAGAACTGGCGTTGAAAGTGTCGGTCCTCCGTACACTCTCACATTTTCTGTGCAGGTAGCCTCCTTAGGTCCTGATACCGGCGTGTTGTTCTCTGGTATCGACTCAAAGCTCCATGTGTCTAGCCTCACCTTTGAAGCCACTGGACAGCTGTACTCCCTCAACTACACACTACCGAACTACCTGTCGACGAAGGTGGAGATCCATGCCACACGCGAATACACATATGCTATCATCAATGACGATGTATCTAGTAAGAGATACTGGACGACTGTCATGGACGTTTGGGGTGAGTATATGCAGCTAGGCAATATGTCGTTTGCAGCACCCGCACAAGTGATCGGAGGCGAAGGTTTCATCGGGAGCATCAAAGACGTGTCCCTTGTGCTAGGCAGTTGAAATCTACGTGGACACACGGGTTTTCAGAAGATACTAGACCATTTGTAACGTTGTTACTAGCTGCTGTGCGCCACGGTGTGTCTAATGGTCATCACGCTTTCACTGGCGGGTACAAACACTAGCATCCCGCTGAGGTCCGATCACTCAGTATGTCAGTATCCAGACGGCGTTGAGCAATGCAAGCAGCTACAGATTGCTCGTGTGCGATGGCGGCACACTCCACACTGCATCCTGAGCTAGGTAAATACCATATAATCCGTATGTGTCTGTTTTTAAGCTGACGATGATATCGTTCATAGGTAATGTTACTGGTCCGGCAGCACCATTTCCGACAGCACACAGCGAAGCCTCTACGCCTGCCGGAAACTTTGGGACGTGTCTGGTATGGGCACGGCCCTCTTCTTCGGTGTTGCGTGGATACCGTCTCATTTTCATATATGGTGCGTGTTCCGTGCCTGCCTGAAAGCGTGACATTCTTAACTTTCTCGTCAGCCGTCAGATGATTTGCAGCCATTGAGACCAACGAAGCAGTATAATTCGCCTTCTTAGCGCAAAGTAAGGCATAGCCACTCTTACTCTTATTAATTGAACAGACATGACTACACGTTGTTTGAGGTCTTCCCCGATGCCTGGCGTTCAGGCAAGAAGGTCGGATGACCAGTAAATACACACGGCCTTCACTCGGAGTTCCCTAGTACGTTCCCTCCGTTAGCGACATACATTCATTCCTGAATGACATCGTTGATAGTGCCGAGGTTCGAAATGAGAGCATGTTCCGAAAATTAGTCGTTTAGTCCTACGCGGTACGCCGTAGGATTGTTGATAAATAATTGGTCTACAACATGATGTTTTAGATATTGTGAGACGATTTGCCCTACCGCAACCGTCACGTTGGCATCAGTAACGGTATGTTGTCACTGTATAAGCACGATTGTATTATTCTCATGCGCCTTTCAGTGTTACAATCATGAATATGCGACACCCCTAGCTCCAAAAGAGATGTTCAGCCGGTGTAATATACATCAGTCCCTCCAACGCCCCGTTTTAGCCTGCCTTGTGTCAACATAGCAGTGCCTCGTCGGCCTTGATGTAGGCACCGTACATGTACTGACCCGCACGTAGCAGTGAACTTATGTTACTGTTTTTCTCAGCCTCGCTAACCATGGCCCGAATACCGATTTCCCTAGCACCACAGTCATTCCTCGGGAGTGTTATGTAGACGCCACTAGAAGACGCTTGTGCAGCGTTTGGGAGCCTCATGGCACTGGAATTGGGTACGGCTCTTGTTTGCATGAGGTTTTCAATTCCATATGCTTCTCCTTGTAGGTGCAAACTCCGTTGTGTTGATAGATCCGCACGAAGTATCACTTCCATTATAGGCTTCACGCAGCTCCATCGGGTGCTGTTCAGCACACTCCTAGCGGTCAGCAGGGGTCACAATCCTCCATACAGTAAGTTCAATGATACGACACAGAACAACAAACATCTCCTTCAGGTCGCCTGAATTCAAGTACTGTCATACATACGACGGGTCTAAATAATCATTTTATTCAGTCATATCAGAACCCGTTCGTAGTGGTAGCTGCCACTTGAACGCAGCAACGCCGATCAGGATGCAGCTCGTATCCATCGCCTCCTCTCTCCCTCGCATCGTGGTTGCAACGGTTTTATCTCTCGTTTATATGTAATAATTGATACCTCCTAACATGGTTTTTTGCTTGTCTTCACTATACTTCCTTCGAAAGCAAATTTAGGCACCTTTCCCGTGTTTTCCATCGTACCGCAGCCGTAAAATATGATACATAAATTCGTTAAAGGTCGTTACAGATCGTTGCGAGAATGCTACAGAGGGTACATACGAGTACAGGATGCAAGAAGAACCAATAGTCCATGAGCTGAGTGAGGATGGGCGATGATATCGATGATAGGTGATGCATGAAGGTCACGGAAACGAGACTGCAGATGAAAGTGCGACTATACCCTATAATTTTCCAGGAAATACACAACCACGGCGACAAGTTTTTGAAATCATGAGTGGTGGGAGTAACGAGACAAAGTATTTTCCGACGACAAAGAAAATGACCTAAGCTTGAAAAGCGTAGGGTCCTACAGCGGAGACAAGAGCTGAATGTGGGTATCTTGGTTCTGCCATCGTAGTGTATGTAGACGCAGGGATTGAGCGGATATCGGATTGAGGCCAAGGGCAGCCGTAGGTGTAACTCATGTATGACGGCTCACTGGGTGCAGGGCTGCTATCTGGGGAAGGTGCATCTCCGACTTCCGAACTGAGAGCTGCTCGGTATTCAGCTAGCTCGTACTGCTGCACTGTTTGCGCAGTGTAAGACATTGTCATGGCTGATATCGACGGTGGGATCAGGACCCCCATGCTGGGAGATACTTGCGAGTCTTGCTCGGGGGATGAGCGAGAGATGTGAACGCGATCCAGCGGCCCATACTCAGCAGAGACGTCACGGGTGGAGGGAGAACTACGATGATTCTTGAGATGCTGTAGGAGATTGTCATGCCGAGTGAACAGCCGTCCACAATTAAGGTCTTCGCACTTGAAGGCTGGAGATTATTATTGAGAATTATCAAGATCAGTACGCGTCCCTCACTACAATGAAGAACGTCATCGGGGATCCGTATAATCACTCACGTTTTTCATTTGTATGTATGGAGCGTGTATGCCTCTTCAAGTGCTCTGCACGCGTGAATACTTTACGACAGTCTTGGACAGGGCATGCGTACGCCCTGCCACTGCCTGGCTTGAGTAGCGTGTCCTTGGTAGGTACGGGCCGGCCCCTGGCTTTCTTCGTGAGGTTGGGGATAGCAACTGGATTTGGCCGGCGAGCGATTCTCCGTGTGGTTTTGAGGACGTCTTTGTTCGGGAGGTTTTCCGGCGGGGTAGCGTAACAATGGTCATCCAGCGTGATAGCGGTGGAGTTCTGCTCAGGGAGTGAAGTCTCCGGAGTAAGATCAGACGCGAATGTTAATGGGGGTGAATCATAGTCCATAGGAGGACTGTGCAGGATCGTCTCATCCTGTTCTGGTGGTGACCCGGCGTTCCATGACTTGTAACTTGTTAACGGTGTCATTTGCGGTGACCTGTAGCTCATGTGGATGGATTCGGGAGCCTAGGAGCATCCGATAAGAATGAGAACATTATAGACACCGTGAGAGGAACGTACCCAGGTGTATGCGGGGCTGTTCTCGTTGGAAGCCACATAGCCCACGTCGTAACTGCCGTGACTCATGAGTGAAGTTCTGACAGAGGGGAATCTTTCAGACGAGTGTCTGGCCGCGACTGTTGAGTCTGGATGTTCGTCTCAAAGGTGGTTCCACGCCGCTTCCGCCGTACTTCAGAGCCAGGGGTGTTCGAAGGACATCAACATACGGTGAGAATCGCTGCGAATGTGCAGGAGGACGCAGAGGTTTAAAAGGAGGACAGGATGGAGGCGTCCAACCGCTCTCCGCTGTTTGAGATGATCGTGGTAAGAAAGGGAGAGGGTAGGCGACGAATATTTGAAGTTTCCCCTATTCTACATCTCCCTAAACGGCCAAAGTCTCGAATCGTCGATTTACTGCATGGGCGCACTAATACGCATTCATACAAGCTTAGAGTTTGCTCTCGCGTGACTGCCACGTGAAGCAAGGCGCTTGTTCTTAACGGTACTCACCGCCCTCCCGGCGCTCCGCCGCCTGTCTACCACGCCCATCCATCCTGGCCGCCCCCACCACTTACGCGAGGTTGCCAGCGCAGACGGTGTCCCGCTGGTGCTCGGGAATAGGACAAGGTCCACGGAGATGGTTCATGGAGTTATTTGTGCGAAAATCCAACCGCTATTTCGGTGGCAGCATGGTCCGCTGACAAACCTATCACCCTGGATCGGTCAACGCAACCGGATTCACTCGCGTTCTTTCCACCCTTGGATCACAACTTCTCATATTCCATTTATATGTATTTCAGTCTTCCTGACTTCAAGCCGCGACCTGGTCCTATCAGCCGTGATATATATGATGCATGAGTATTGGCCTCGCGATAAACCCGGCCACATCGACATCACAATCATGCTGGTTCTCCACATCTGATGCTCTACAACTGCAAGAGTACCGAATCGCTTGACATCTTCGCTCTTTCCTTACCTCAAGACCCTAGGCGACAACACGACTTTCACTGATGTAACGTCAGATACGCCACAGGCTGTGACGCAGTATACGTTACTCTGGGGTCTCTACCCGGATTCTTGACTCTGGAGTGATCAATTCTGCTTCACTTGTATCATATCGGCTGCACACCGGACCAAGCTCGTGATCAGATGGTCATCATACAACGCCTCGTCAACGGTCATGATACGCCAAATACACGGATCGAAGGGAACAAGTTGGTATGTCTGTCCTCTGGGGCTGTCGAAAAGCGTCGCTAGAAGTACTTACATCCATGTAGCTGTTTTATCGACAGCACAACAGATAGCGTCGGTCGAGTGAATGATACTGCGGACCGTGATACAATCATGTCACCCGATTACTCCCGCGTATAGGTTGCAACCCAAGGCCTTCGCTCTATATTACGATGGTAAGACTCTTTGTGGCGTAAAGTGATTGGAAAATGGCTCATGCTGAGCTCGGACAGATTTCTAGAATATTGGGCGGAGAATTTCCAGCTCAGTTGATAGGTCCGCGTAGTTAAGCTTTGCGCAGCACGCTAGAAATGTCTCAGCTATGTGAGTGCGAACTCGACTGTCTTCAATACATCCAAGTAACGACTCAAGTTTCTGAAGGTGGTAAAAGCTTAATCCCATACTCATTCGTTTGTTCACGCCTCGGTCCTCAGGAAGTTGTTCGCTCTGGTGTCCCAGCCCACCTTCCTTGGACCTTTGCCTTAATCCAGGCTCCTCTGGCAAAGTGCAGGTCTTCCTTTCCGGAACCCTACCTGGCCGGACCCCGGCAAGTGGAAACTCCACTACATCTCGACTACCTCTGCCACGTCGCTCATTCTGATTCGCAATCGGAAGTAACCGCTGCATGTTACACTACGGACACGAAGATCCTACATTGGACAGTATAGAGTTCAAGACGTTGACAAGTCCTTCTTGTCGGCACCGTGTCCTTTTGGGCGGACCTAGCTGCTGGCGACACTTGACTTTTTGCGACATAGGATCCACTCATCTGAATTGCGACGAACGTCTGGGAGATATCCGCCTGTCTTATAAACTTGGAAGCTACACTACTCGTGGACTGTATCGACCCCGAGAACTATTCTTGCGATTCCGCACTTCTTCCTGCGAACCATAGATCTAAAGTTCAAATCTGGTTTGCTCTGTTCTTTTGCCGGCGGCACTATCTTCTGGGTTCCTTTTCACACTTTTTTTCTCTCCACTAAGGCATCTGCATCAGCAACTGGTCTAGATCCTCGAGTACCTGGCAAAGGATTACGACGTCCATCACTCGCCTATTAATAAGCCATTATTTGTTTACTGCAACAGTACCTCCCCTGGACAATCATGCCTGCTAAATTCAACCATACGTTTGGTGACCTTATTCGTGTAGCAAAATCGCGCTGGATTTGAAGCTTGAAGCCTCACACGTTTGTCACATCGACCTCAGTTTCGCGGACATGCATGCCGTACCTGAATCTGCATAGCGCTTCTCATATGTTCGCGGAACGCAGTTCCTTGTTCCAGTTTCGCAAGCCTTGGCTCCTGTACCGGGAGTACGCGTCAATGGAGAAGTGTTACATTAGACCCACGGCCTTCACGTAAACTTGCTCGCACAGATGTCGCTGGCCCTTTCTGGATTCGATCGATAGCGTCAGGAAACAGAGCATACTGTACGTACAACCGGTACGAACAATGAGGCTTGAAGACGCAGATATTCTCACCTTCTGTGTTGTTTGTGGTGCGTGCGTGTCACAGTATACTCAATATGATCTGTGCTCAAGTCCCACAGGGTCCAGTACAAGCATGCACCGGGCTATAAGGCTAACGCCAGAGAGCAAAATACTAATTCTGGGGTGAGTTAGTAATGCGATGCTGTCCAGTGATGTACAAGACTGAATACGTATTTCTCCGTCTCGGATGTGGGCAAAGCAATGTGCGCGTACCTGCCGGGCTACGTGATTGCAGAAAACTGGAATATAGTACTTCGTCCAGCCTATAGACTTGATGGTGGCGGCGCCGTGATGACCGTGCTCATAGAACTCATGCTTCAAAATGCTCATATAACGGGCATTCTGACGAACTATTAATGAAGTCTTCTTACGTTAGGACCGAGGACCGATGATATGGCAGCCTTGAGACCGTCGACAAGTAGTTTCTACTGAAACAGGCGTCGATAATAGAACCAGCATGTGATGAGCAAGGCTGCCACGGATTTAGTGGCCGCTAACCAGCTGCTATATTACATACGTCGTAGTGCCTTTACCATGCACAACAACCGCGATGTACACTAGTAATGACAATCATTGGACTCGGAGTGGAGGGGACAAGTAGGGTATCACGTATACTAGACTAAGTCCGGAATATCTATCAAGGCTTGGAGTGATTAATACCATTGTAAACAGTACTACGGATGATAAATAGCATTGCTCCCGGCAGGCAGTACGCATACTTAATGCTCTAAGAAGTTGAATATAACGTTATTTGAAGTCTATTGTGTGGCAGCGACGGTACTACAGGGGAACTAGTCCAGCATGCTGAGGATATTACGCGGTAAGATATACAAGGCTTTATGAAGTCTTGATTCCACCACATAAATATAAACATAGGACTCTGAGATCTTGGGCCTGCCAAAAGCCGTTCACATGACTCTGGTCACCTCAGAGCGTTGCCCCGCCTTCACTGGCCCCGCACTCAAGAGTGCTCCTGATGTGGACCATACCGCCATTACACTACGTTATCCCGAGACACGTTAACAAAGAAGTAAACCTGTGAGATAGTGATTGTTTTTAAACATCGTTTTATCACTAGCCATAGCCTACTAGCCCACTAGTAAATGGAACCACATGCCCACGCCGCTATTATGTTCGGGCTGTGCTCCTCGACATCTGAGTCATGGCGCGGTGCTCGGGATTGCTGTTCGCTATATAAACCGGAGCGGTGTAAGGCAACGGTTCAAGAACAGTCCCCAACTGGTCTATCTCGCCCTACAGATATATCGTCCAATTACGCAGTCGTCTTGTCGTTCGCTACCGCCCGCATCTGACTCACCGGTGACTCCCAAGAACACCTTTATCTTTTGCTCTCACAGTCTCTCCTTCTTCACACCCGCCCACTTCATTAGATACCCAGCAGTATGCCTGGCAAGATTGTTAAACCAGTACTCACTGATAACAACCCCAAGCACAAACCATCCATCCTCCACACAGGCGCGATAGAGTCCGTAACGAAGAAAACAACTCGAGGGCACGAGCTTGTTGTGGAATCTGCAATGAAGTCAGAGAAGTGGAAGGGGAAGAAGCAACTCATCAAGGAGGAACGCAAGGCTCAGCGGTACCGCACACACACGGTGAAAGGCTGGGACCTTCAAATTGACGATGGCGGAGTGGACATTATTGAGATGGACTGTGGGGCCGATGTAGATACCTCAGAGAGATCTGTGGTGCATGAAGTGTCGATGCTTGACCTGCTGAAGTCAAGAAAGCCCCGTTCGCGCGACACCCTAGGTGCGTCATCTCATTGCTTCCAGGTGGAAGAAACACCAGTTAAGCATGTTTGCTGCGCAGCTCGTGACTTCGAGATCATCGCCGGAGCGTCTTCAGTCATTGTCCTCGACGATCAGTTCCTACCGGAGCCAGAGGTCATAGAGGAAGATTGGGAACGTCTAGAACTCGACGACGGCTCAGACGCATGCTCGCTGACAACACAGCAAACACCATCGTACGCCGAGGTAGCTGCGACCCGATGATCTACGCGCCATTCATTTCCTCAGTCTCGCGGGTTCTAAACACCCGTTGTATAACTCCCCTTCATAGCGGAGGAAGAAACCAAGTGACGGGACTTCTGACGAAGCTAAATCATACCATATATTATTCCACGGATGACACATATACACACATGAAATGCCCACCTCTATCGGGCCATTTTGCCTTCTCTTGCCGTTGTTTTTTCATACACGATACGACAAGTTCTCTTGGTCGTTAGCTATGTTCGCAAATTGCACATGACCTTCGCAATACCTGGGGCAATTCTATGAGAATCACGACCTTTAAGCTTGGGCATACTAGGTACGATCGATTCTGCGTTGTCAACGACTGCAATAAATAACATCATGAAAATCCCGTTTGGGTAGTTGGTGCGAAAATTGGGAAGGGATGAGCCTGTCCAAAAAAGCGTAAGTTCAAAGAGTAAAACGAGTAACACATGGAAACTCGCCTCGGTATTGAAAACGTATCCTAAAGGGAAAACTTAAATATTGGCGAGTTCGCTAGAGAGATAAAACTAGGATACTTACTGGATAAAGGAAGAACAGTGCCATCCGTAAACAACAGGTATAAATATTTCAAGGTTTCGCTCTGCAATCGTATAAGTTGGTGAATAGATCTAGAGACCTGTAAGAATAACACATACCATATAGAAAGTCTCCATTTTATCTTCGTGCTTGACGGGAACCTCGTCGACATTCAAAATAGTCGCATAGCCACCAGACTCAATCTTGCAATACTTCTCGATCGCCTGGAAGATACTCCAGCCATATTCCCGATACTTCTCGTCGCCCGTGAGGCGGTAAGCTATGAATAGAGATTCAACCGTTTCTGGACTAGTATGACTCCATGAATACACAGCCCTATGGGAGATGGATGAAGGTTGAACACACCGAAGCATATAACGAGCATCATAAGGAGTTTCACCGCCCGGTCTGGTATAGGGACAAAGTGAGATTAGAATCGACAACGATTGCGGATTGACATACGTCCAGCCTTTTATATACCAGCCTTTTGGAGCTTCTTCAGGATTTATATGATCTTGAGGGTGTTTGAAGTGCGCGATTTCAGGAGCTAGCCCTCTGAGTAAAATATGATGTTATTATTGAAACTAAGCTATATGGGCACCATAAAAATACTAACGTCGCTGTCTCGTGCGTTCGCATGCAGGTCTCGATGAGTTCTACGCCGTTCACCCAGTCGCGTCGCCCGCTTTCGGTCAATTCTTCGGCCTTCGGTGGAATGGACACATTGTCCACAACAGCTCCAGTGGTAACGGCGCCTAACATCAGTGACCCACCAAGAAAGCATACGAGATGGTCTTGCTTGGGAACAAGTGTCCAGGTACTGCTCTCTTCGGTTAGTATGGAAGCGAATAATACAGAATATAAGGCACGAACACATCGCCTCGAGGCGGTGTCCGTTGTGGGACTAGCTCCGACGTATATAGTAATCCCTGAGGCGTCCTGGATATAAGGTGCGTTGCGATTCCTTCCATGGCGTCTTGATACATCTTGAGAGAAGAAATCAGTGTCCGCTGAATAATATATGGCGGCTTACTTACCTCTCGATAAACAGATTCTTGCTTACTCTGTGTTGTGTGTCAGCCTTTTTCTCTCAGGAGATACAAGAATAATCAATACCGTCTGCAGATATTGTTTTCTAATGACGGTGGATTAGTATGTCTCTGAAATAGCGTTCAAAGGGACTCACAAAAGATATTCATAGTACGAATCACCGCGCGATCCTAGTCGAATTTGTGCGAGAGCAAATCGTCCATCCTCGTGACTTGATATAATTTTTAGTTAGCATTCGTATAGGTAAAGCTATGGGCTGGTACTTGCGTCATGAATATAGAAGCCAGCCCAGACGCAAGATGTCCCTTTCTGATCAAGTACATAACCTGCGAGTATAAACATGAATGACACGCAGAATCAATGAGAACGGAGACCGTACGTGTTCAGCTTTCTCCCAATACGTCTCATTTTCGGTAAGCTCGCTCAGATACTTAAACTCCAGTTGGAGGGTAGAAACTTCCGCGGTAGAGACTAGATTGGGATTCCATGGGTCTTTCACACCTTTTCGTTGACCAAGGTTAATCAAGCTGAGAGGTAGCGCAGACTCGGTATCGAATGCCGGTAGTATGCGATCAGCGAGGTCTACTGCTTTCTTGAGGAAAAGATCGTCTTCTGTGAGGTAGTAGGCGGAAAGTAGACCTCCAAGAATGCGGATAGTAGTCTAGGACAACCAAGCAAATGAAGGAGACGAAGCGGTAGAAGTTGCACCAAACGTACCTCAAATGTGTTGAACTCTCCATCCTTGTCAAAGTCTAGTTTTTCCTCGACCCATTCCCGTGCACGCTCATACTCTTCCCGCAGACCCATGATCAACATGGTATCTATCGAGTCTGCCACTGTGTATCCTATTCCACCTGCTTCTGTGAGATTTGTGCCAGTATGACTGATGGGATGATATTCGTCCGCTCCCATGGCATCCCTCTCTGGTCGCGTCAATGCGATACCTTCTAATCATGCTCTGTCTCAACGTACCATAAGCATGCCATGCGTGCTTTATATAAGTCCTACTTAGTTCGGGTTTCGAGTTATTATGCGCGATCATAACTGACCTGAAACGCCTTCACTGTCGCGTTCTTCTTTTCATCGTCTGCAATGATCGTTACTACACCACCGTACTTTGTACCTGGTAGTTGGCCCTTCTGAGGAACTTTGACCGAGCTGGTCGTTTGGTCGTATTGGATGTACTGCATCCCAGATAAGCTACCACATTCGCATAGTGACTTTGCCTGGGTACCACTACCTTTATCCCTAAAACCACGATGGCAGCAAGGACCAAAGCAGTGAACAGCCCACTGGCCGCCAAAGTAGACAATTTATAGCCCCGTGGTCTCGGATGAGGCCTGTCTCTCTTGTCGGCCTCCTGCGTGTATCTCAGTCAGCAAGCAGGAATGTTGACGGATGAGAAACACACCGCAGTTGCCTTTGGTTGCTCTTTATCCTCACTCTTGTTGGCTCTCTTCTGGCTACCTGATACTCGCAGGCGCAGTTCGCTCTCTGGTCTCTCTGCCGCCATGGTGGTTGAGGTCGTCTTCCTGGGGCTGCCAGTGCTCGTAGAGTTGCTTTCAGCACGTCACGGTTGTGGATTGAATAACGTGATACGTGGCAGCTGAAAGTGGATTTGTATGCGTGGTAATATTCGATCTTCAACTGCTGCGAGGACTATTAATAATGTCCGTGCCACCGCTGCTTATAAGTAGCCTGAGCTAAGCTTTTGGTCGCTGGCGTGTTACAAGTTATGACTTCACCGGCGGTTACCAAGTTGACCGTGCCCAAGACGCCCAAAGCTGCTGCGAGTTGGCATCGACCAAGCACAGAATCAACTTTAACAAGACATTTCAAAGGTAATACAGAATGATAATACACGGTGCTTTGTCAACATGTGATGGAGTGGCGACAAGTGATACTAGTATCCCTAGATCGGGCTGGCAGTCGGTGCCAACATCATGCCCACTGCTTGACGTCCTCAGCGGTCGGGCCCGTTGGATCGTCAGACGCAGCGAGGTTGCATTGGTGGAATGCACGGACTTGCTCAGGCTTGAAAGCGCCAACCACAGAGTGCAACACGCCTCGGTTGTAGAAGACCACCAGGTCCTTCTCGTGCCTATTACATTTGTTTGAGCCTCTTGTCATAAACCAAATGACGCACGAGACCTACCAGTCATGTGGGTACACAAGCTGAACAAAAAAGTGTTAGTGAAGTGGAGGGGCCCTGGAATGTCAGCCAACATACCTTCGGTGCAATAGCAGGGCGCTGCATCTTATACAGTAATTCTCGGACTTGGCCCAAATCAGTCAAGTGAGCTCCGTCAGGGTAAAGCGCTCCTTCCCGCTGCGCATTAGTAGGGAGTGGATCTACGAATAGCTCGCTGACACCGCAGGGATGAACTTGGAAGTGCAAATCGCCGGTAATAGGATTCTTCCAGAGCTGTATGAGGCCGAATCAGCCAGTGGTACATACGCATGCATGAAGAACGTGGTCCAGGGAACTTACTATTGGGAGCACCTTGACCTTTGACTCCTCCCAAGGTGGCAGTTCGCCCAGAGGCATTTCCAAGCCTTCAGTCTCAATGCCCAGACCAGTTGACTTGGCGTGTGCTGGTGCCATCCACACGTATGGGTGTGGAGAATACTTAACCTTGGAGCGAACAGCTAGGCTCTTCAGCTCAGGCGGTAGTATCTCGAACATGGTCTTCCCTGACACGAAAGCAGTAGTACCGAGGGGAACCTCGAACTCATCGCCAGTACCGTCATCATAGCGGCAGGTTTGCTTCGGTCCAACCGGGACTTTGATACCATAAAGAGTCGTTACCTTGGGCGGAGATAAGTCATAGAGAGCAGCGTCGATGTGCCAACGGTAGAAGCGAGTGACGCCCTTTTCTTCGTCCTCAGGCGACACACGAGTCTTGTGAAAGTTTGTGTGTGAGGGATGCTTCAACTTAGCCTCTTCGAGCCCTTCGTGATTGTAGACCATGCCGTTGCCGATGAGCTGGACTTGAGGCTGACGAGGAATGGTCTTCAGGTCAGGGTGAAGAATGGACGACTTTGTGTTTCCGGTCTTGTTGTTACCGTGGCCATATGTCTCAGCAGCAGGATCGAACGCCTGTAGTTGCCTATACATTATCTGATACATTCAAAAAGAGACGAACAACGAACCTTGGTCAGGGCGTATTGCTGCTCCGGTGTAAGGTCGGCATTTCTGAACAGTAACGCAGAGTGCTGTTGACCTTATTCGTCTGAATCAGTTCGGTCAAAATAGCACAATCTCTCGCACCTTGTATAATAACTTTTCGACCTCTGCAAACTCTTCTGGCGACAAATTCCCGGGGTCGACGTTCAAGACCTCTCTGCCGAACTCAGCGAATTTGGAAGGGTCAGCAGAAGCAGGAAGAGGGAGAGGAGCTGTCTGAATGGCCATGGTAGCAAAGTGAGAGGACTGAGTATGAGATGGAGGGAGAGTAGAGAGAACAGACGAGCAGGGGATGATATGCTGCGTTATCTGGCGGAGTCTGGGCAAGACCTCGCGGCTGTGGGCTCGGTTAGATGCTTTCCGCGTGCGATTCAGTAGGCACGGCGTCTGATACGTACGACGCACGAAGGGGTTGAGGTTGGTGCTCGTATTTGGCAGGCGCGTTCAATGGACACGACGTCGAGGGTATAAAGCTGTACGGAGTTGACAACGACGAGCGGGAATCGTTGGCGGTGCATTCAAGTTGCTCCTCCCGAGCCAGTGGCTGGCGGTGGCCACTTCCTCGTCACTTGACATTCGGGGGAAGAGCAAGCGATACTACCAGCGCCTGTTGCCGACATCTGGGCCGGAGATAAGGGGCGTCTCGGAGGTTCCGGGCGGTATGGCCCGATGCCGTCAAACGCGTCCGGCGACGCGTCCTGTCCAGCGCAATTGCGAGCCTTCACAACAACCTCGACGCGTCAATAACGTTCGTTGGAGAACTACTGTGACAATTCTCACCGCGAAACACTCCTCTTCATCATGTATGGGTCATCAGCTGCACAGAAAGCCAAACGTCGCACACATTCACGTCCAGAGCTCACTGACGAGCAGAAGCAAGAAATCAAGGAGGCTTTTGAGTTGTTCGACACAGACAAGGATGGATGCGTCGACTACCACGAGCTCAAAGTAGCAATGCGAGCGCTGGGCTTTGACTTGAAAAAGGCAGAGGTGCTGAAGATATTGAGAGACCACGACAAGACAGGGCATGGGTTGATGGATTTCGAGGATTTCGCAAAAATCAGTGAGGTCGGCATCTCTCCCTCATTCGGCGTATCTGACACATTCCATAGTGAGTGAGCGAATTCTCGCGCGAGATCCCATGGAAGAGATCCGACGGGCATTCCAACTTTTCGATGACGATAACACGGGGAAAATCAGCCTGAGGAACTTGAGGAGGGTGGCCAAAGAAATCGGGGACCGTCTAGAAGACGACGAACTGTGTGATCTTTCATCCAATACGTCTATCGGCTACTAACCTACGGACTTCTAGTCAAGCGATGATCGATGAGTTTGACCTGGACCAAGACGGAGAGATCAATGAGCAAGAATTCTTTGCTATCATGACAGACGATGCATAGTAATTCCGGCGTTCTTTCCGCCTATGGAATCGTTCCATTCGTTGCTTCAGCCTCTTTCGTTCCTCAACTATCCGTAAGCACCTCTTTTTTGTTAGTCTAGGATGTTCTAATGCACTCTTCGCAGGAGCTATGTATCTATTCCAACCTCCACATTGTACTTGTATTAGTCTCTTATGACGCACCCATGACCTCACTCCACCGTTATCGTCTCGTTTATGGTACCCTGGTACACCACAAACGCCCGTTATGTACGCCAAGGTTTCCACTCGTGACTGTAAATGTTTATTTATTTTGACCCGAATTTATGACCCGCGCTCTGCATGCTGCTGACAAATTTCAGGCACTCCTTTGCGTTATACACACTCGATTCATGCAACTTCGCAAAGGCAACTGGTAACTGCAAGTATCATGACTATGATGAAGCACGAGGCTACCGGACGCCACCAAGAATAGCTGACGCCTAATCAGAAGCGCTCCTCTTCAATATATTAATATTTTCTTATACTTACTATATAGGTCATTGGGATATATTCAGTAAGTGTAATCACCGTGGCCCACCCCATTTCTAACCTCATTAAGTAACGTTCCCCGACAGATCAGGGCATAAAGGTTAGAGAAATACAAATTCATTACAGCTATCCCCGGCCCCGGACGCACATGAGCTGGCAAGTGGGACCAGACGGCCTCCAAGTCAAAGGGTTTGGCTTAGCCATCATCGGATCGAGGCGGCGATATTCGAACCCGTTATATTTGACCTTCTTTCGAATGAGTGTAGGAATGGACACTTTGCCTCTCTATGTCTAGTTCGAACTCTAGACTTTAGGCTTTTCGACCTGCCGAACCAAACAGGTTACAACTGTCTGTCGGAGCTAGGCTATCATCCCACCTCTCGGGACCAATACCTTCGCAGTCCTTGAACTTGAAGTCCTTTGAGGGAGAACCCTCGATTGTGCTCGTCCAATGGCAAGCCAGAACATATATAGTTCCGATGATAGTCAATGTGACTACGACCGTGTACCGAATGGTCGATTATGTAACACCCTGGATCCCTCCGAAGGCGATATTCTGGGTGCGGCCTAGACGGGAGTTTCTGCGGTGATGGTAAGGGAGTTGAGGTGTACGATTGCGATGACCGAGCGACTCGTCTACGTATTAGTGACTCCTGAAATGGTCTCGTAGGCGATGTGGCCTAATGTGCCAAGTACAACTGGCACTTCCTGGGCATGGGCGTCGTTGGTGTGTGTGCTGGTGAGTCGAGTTCACCCGCCCCAGGTATACGGCGATCTAGTATGCGACAGGGTGGACATATTAATTGGGTTTTTGGTATGAATTATCTGAAAATCCAGATGACCCTGAGACAATTCAGTCAAAGTTGACGATGAATGTTAACGTTGAAACTATTGGGCATGCCGATAATCGACCGTTGACATACGTGCGGCCCAATCATATCCGATATTTCGAAGGCGCACTACTAGGGCGACCAAAATCGTACTACAAGTAACGTTGATTGCTGATGATATGATTTAATGAGGATAACAGCGATTGAGCACTAGTAATTCAGATAGTCGGGGAAGTTTAAAATTAACGAGACACCCGTAAATCTGAGGCTATAATTTAAAATCAGGAGAAAATACACTCTGAGAGGCTATAGTACAATCGTTTACGGAAAATCACAACGAGAAATAGTTACTTCAGGTAGTATGATACAGTACCAGAGAATACAGATGAATGATAACGTTCCCACACAGATGAACAATATTCGGCTTCACGATGGAACACTACGACTACAAGATAAACATTCAGGAACCAACCGATCGATCCAATGTCCCCGCCCAACCAGAAAAAAGAGAGAAACCACACACATTCACGCCGACGTATCCTCAGACTCTAGCGGCTCGTTTCTGTGAACGCGCATGTGTTGGCGAAGATTATCGTTACGACTGAAGTCTTTGTTGCAACGCCTGTAAGGGCACTTGTGCGCTGTCCATGTAGATGCCAATCAGGATTGCGTCGAATGAAGCCGAGGCAGGACGACAGGTTACTCACGCTTGTCATTTGTGTGGATACTTCGAACGTGTCGCTTTAGATGCTCTCCGCGTTGGAAGAACTTGTTGCATCCCGGAACTTTGCATCGATAGCTGCGAATATTCTAAAAAGAGTGATAGCGGATGGGTTGAGATGTCCAATAATCCACAAAGCATCCGAAGGTGGCTCACCTTGTCCGTTCCATTCTGAGACACTACGACTGCAGATGTGGGCACACGACGTCCTCTGCTCTTCTTCGTAAGGTTGGGCACAGGGATTGGAGCAGAATGTTTGAACTGTTGCATATTTACAGGTGATTGCGATCGCCCGGCCGACTTGTTTCCATGGCGCAACGAAGCCCTTCTCGTCCTCATCGACGGGAGATCCTCCTTGTCGGGAGTATACTCTTCGTCGTCAACATCGTCCCCATCCTCTTCCCTCTCGGACTCCCCACTGTCCAGAGAAATACCGCTTGACGAATCCCTGTCGCTGCTCCGTCTCTTACGTTTCCGAGGCTGGTGATCGGTGGTAGATGACCGTCTAGCGCTAGTGACTTCTGATAGTATCTCCAATAGACTTTCGTCGCAGTCTACTGAAGAGCTACTAGCCTCGCTCGGAACGTAGCCCATGTGCGATGTCGGATATTCGGTGGGGGGAGAATGAGGGGGTAAACGAGAATAAACTTGATCAGGGGATATAGTAGGGGAGGGAGAGACATCCTGCATCCTAAGGAAACGGGGAGATATTCCACTTTCGGGGGTCAAGGGGTATTGTAAAGACGGGGAATGCATTGTATAAGCGAGAGGCGGGGAACCCGACTGGATATCCGTCATGCTCTGCGCAGACATTCGAGGGCTTCCCGAGGTGCTGTAGACAACCGAAGGAAGTACTTCCTCTATCGAGAAATTGGAATATGAATTGCGGATAGGATACGACTTGACTCACCCTGAGTGGTATATGCAGTTAATGTGCGCTCCTGCGACAATGCAGCTTCCGGACTGTCATAGTATGGGCCAAGCTCCGAGGATACATAAGAAAGCTCCTTTGGGACGCTGTCGAAATACCCGCCACTATAGCCCATAGGATAGCGACCTTCCCCCTGTAGCTGGGGACTGAACTGGGAAGTTGGGTAATCGTGATACAGCGGTGTCTTATCCTGAGTCCACGTCAAGGAACGAGGGATTTGTGGGCGATAATGATCTGCGTGAGAGGTGCTGTAGGCATATTGAGGTTCCTGATAATCCTGGGATTGCTCATGCGTGGCCATGTCATGGTAGATAGAATCGGGAGACGAGGAAAAGGACGAGCTATCATCTTGATACTGTTCGGCTGGCTGGGATTGGTGGCCGTAGTCGCTCATGTAGAACGAGTGAGAGGTTGTGGAGTGTGGATGAACCTGAGCGGACGAGCGAAGAGATGAATATTGCGGTGCGACGGTCGGTAGGTTTGTCATGACGGAGGAATACATCTGGGAGTGGTATGGGTAGGCGGGGAGACGACGTCGTGGAACGTAGCTATTAAAAGGCGATGGGTGCACCTGCATCATAAGTAGTCAGGTCAGCCCCATTTTTGCCACAAGTTGGTATTTGATCTAGACTGACGGAAGCGGATGCAACGGATGAAATGGAATAACAAATTTGCACAACCGTTGGCCAAACATGGTATAGAGGCTTACCACGCACGGCCACAGACAAGAACAGCGCTGTCTTGGCACTCTGCGCTGTGAGCTACGTGAGTGTGAGCTGGGTGAGGTCTTGTGAGCGGTAATCCAGACCAAGGTTGGGGGGAGCGTGAAGCCTGTGGAATGAATTATTTACACTGTATACAGCAAACACGCACCGTATAACCTTACGCAGTCAAAGAGGAAACGGAGGCAAATCAGGGCGGCTGCAACGCACCTTGTGTCAGCCCTGCAAATCGGAATGGCCAGCCCAGACCGAAACCGATTCGCTACTACGACTCGTGGCCAGGGCGGATGCGATCGAGCTCCTAGGGCCGCAACGGTTTCCGCTGCCAGTGATGCGTCCGTGGGCGCGTGCGCTGGAAGCAGTCATAGACGCAATACCCGCCGTCCGAGACGAGGCGATGGATGATGCTGAAGGCGCAAAAGACAAGCTGTAACTCACATGGGGACGAACCGCGAAATATGCGAACATGAGCCACTGGCGGGAGAGAGTCTGTCGTGCGTCTGTCGTGCGCCTAGGCTGATCAGGCAAGTTAGCATGGGTGCCGTCGGATATCGCATTGAGAGATGGACGTCGAGTCGCAGGGAGCTAGCTGTACATGTCTCGAGCTGAATTCCTGCCATGGCGGGGTCTCTGTTCAACTGCGCCATGGCTGCCACCGACAGCAGGCCAGCCACCGACGCCCCACGCTGCTGACAACGACGACAACGACGACAACGACACACTGCACATCGTCACTCAGTACTCAAACATGGTTCAAACGGCGGATGACGGATGAGATCGATGGGATCTGGGAGGTCTAGAGTGTATCCCAGTTAGGCGCCAGACGTTCTACACTGCCATTTCCGTAGTTCTTGCGAGCCGCCGGTCACCCCTCCAAACCAAATACTTTTATGGCATACTGTACATACCACTAATGCCCGGCCAGATTATCTAGATGCTCTGAATCCCGTGTTACCCCCATTTGCCCAGTTGCGACCGTCGAGAGAGGTCTCCTTATTATTCTTTCCAGAATAGCGAGGGACGGTTTGTTTCCGAGTCAAGTTCTGCCACAATGTTTGTTAGCTAATCTTGACTCGCAGGAATCTGGTGCTGTGGTATCTGGCCAGATGCGAATGACAGATCAAAGACGAATTGGCCCAATAATGCTCGTAAATGATCTCGCTTTGTCTGCGGTAGGTGAGTACTAACTCCCATTCGACTTCAATCTTGCACAAGAGTCGAAACATAACCAAAAAGGCATTGCCGAGGCGGCACGTTTTCGGAGTCTCAATTTGGTATACCGTCTGCTGACACCTCCCCATATAGCTAGGCGGCTTTTTGGTATGTTCGTTCAACTTGATACCGCCACGGTGACCATAGTCTCACAACGACCCCAAATCACAATCAACCGCACCTTCATAACCTTTAGATTCAGTGACCTACGGAGCTGCCATCTTTCGTTGTGCAGAATACTTGATTCGTCGAGTCACGCTCCCTTCGACTTGCGACCGTCCGAAACGTTCGAGAATCCGAGAAGAGCGAGAGCGGTTCTGTCCAAAGTCAACCAAAAGCAGTTTACCCGCACACCCATATGCATTCAAGTTCAACTCATTGGCGATTGACCGATCTCTCTGAGATAGATCCCCTCCGATATAATACGCCTATAGATGTACTAAAAAGTCTTGGATTCCAGGGATTCGAGGCCTCGCAACCACGCACTTTGGCTCCATTCTTCAGCCCTCCATATTGTGTGAGTTGCAATCGCATTCGCTGGCCCAATTCGTAAATAAAGTAAGGGCCTGGAATCTCTGACGAAAAATCCGGACTCTGTGCTTTTCGGCGCATAGGCTGAGACGGGGACATGTTATCTACGGGTCGACAATCATGCATCATGGGTCGACATACTTAGTAGTCATGCAGAAGCCGATGTCCTGTCGGGTCGAAAGGTCTGGCCATTGAACTGGAACGATTACCGAAGGCGAACTAGAACAAGCATCCGTCTTCTATGTCCACAGGACGAAGACTCGAGAGGGGATTAACCACCCTGTGCCCCTCTCGGTTAGATCGGGTCTAAGTCGTTCTAATCTCTCACTTAATACCCGAACAACTGGGCCCAGTCAATCGATTCGTGTGTCGGTTGTTCGCGCACAGCGAAACACAGAATGCTGGAGACTTTGGTAACCCGGTACGAGTACCGCATTTCAAGCTAGTAGTATGAGTCTCACCGACTCAAGAAAGCTCAATTGACTCTCAATGCCAGCACGTAGTTACGTTGTCCTAGCGTTTCTTAGCCCTTCCAACACGACATAGAAATACCCGCAGCCGACCGTACGGACGAATCTTAAGAGCCCGATGCTCAAGCCTTCGCACGAGCTCGAGATTTATCTTGTTCAAACTCTTCACACATCTCTCATTACAGAAAATTGTCTACAAGTAACTGGCTCGTACAAAGTAGTATGGTGAGGTTTGATTCAACTACTTATTCGTGTCGAGTATACTATTTCAAAAAGAAACAGTTGGCCAGTTCCAACCAGTACAGATCTTGCTACAAGCCAGTGCTACGAGTGAAGCTTAAAGACTCACTACCAGGACGAGAAGTCAGCCACCCACCGTGGATGATCAAAATGGACGACTCGGTACGTGGCAGATGAATCACACCTGGTATTGATAACACTGCTTCCACGCAGATGCAGATATTCGCCCTGCACGGTGCTTCGCGACAATTTAACAGGATATTAACTTTGCATGTAGGCTTGCAAGAGTAGACACAGACCGTGGCCGCCGTCTGCCACAGCCGGAGCCTGACTCGGAGAGACTCCGATTATACGGAGAAGGGCGGCAGTCAGTACGATCACGTGGTGCTAATCTGGCACGTGGACGAACGCGTCTGTTGATTGCTCGACGCGTCGCCGCGCGTAAACAGGTCTGAGTCTGCGTTATAAAATCAACCTCAGTCACGCGTCGCGCCTTTCTACATTCCTCCCTCTTACTCCCATCCTTGCCTGGTCCTTTGTGACTATGGACATGTTCTCCCTGGACGTTTCTCGAGGGACTAACCCACTGTCCCGTACATCCTCCGCGTCCAGTGTTTCATCCATCGACACTCATGCAAGCTCAGACGATGTTTCCCGCGACAGCGATACCCCACGGCGCACACGTAAGAGATTTACAAGCGCACAACTCATGGCATTGGAACACCTATTTCACCAAACGTCTCATCCAACTAGGGAGCAGAGAGAATCCTTGTCTGAGCGAATGGGACTGTGAGTCGCATCCCATACATTTTAATAACTACTTTAAGCCGCATCTCATGCACGAGACCTCCCTCCTTCCGTAGCGAGTTACGCTCTGTCACAGTATGGTTCCAGAATAAGCGGCAAACGGAGCGGAAATTCGCGCTACAGATTATCCCGAACGACAATAGCATGTTCACAGACGCGACTACCCCATTCCCTTCTATGACAAGCACAACACGGCCGCGGTGTATTTCCAACGCTTCCACAAGTTCACCGCCACTTTCTTCGTCCCCATCACTGTCCTCGACTTCATCCTCAAGCATGCGCACAGTACGCACATACACAAGTAGGCCCCAACCATCTAACCACAGGAGACCCTCTCTCGATCACATTGCTTCGCGTTCGGAGCGAATTAGCCATGTTCTCCGCACACCCACCCGTCACCGTGCCCAATCAAGCCCAATCAACCCTGACCAACTCTACGACAAGATGCCAAGTTCTCCGCTCAGCCCTATCGGAGATAGGGAACGAGAGTATGTCGACTTCACGTTGCGTAAACAGTCGAAGGGGAAGCCAACCTTGGAGTGGGCATGTGCAGCAGCTCGTGTATCCGGTAGGAGGAATCTGGGTGTAGAGGACGACAAGGATATTGAACCTATGCTACTGGACGCGGGTGGGGACACGGAGGACGAAGGCGATGTGCATGAGGCCATCACACCCAGCAGCAGCCAAGGACGAGAGGCGAAAATTTGGAGAAGTAGAAGTGCGGCTTCTACACAAATTGAAAGCCCCTCCGATTACCTATTAGCCACACCGAAGGCGAAGGGAGACCCTAAGCTGCTGGACGAAACCAAACCGCAGGTTGCCACCGCCGATGCAGACGTGATGGATGCTGCACTGGCACTCTGTGGCTTAGGAACAACTTTTAGCTCGTCCTCGAGGACATGAGTTCCAACACGTTGAAGGACCGAGATATCACGGGCCAAACGAGGGAGAACCTATCCTGACACTGCTTTCCCTTGCGGAGCTCGAGAGAGACGAGAAGTCGGTGGCAGGGTCCCAATAATCTAACCTTCTCTACTAGCCCCAGTTTCGCTGGGGGACCACGACCGCTCATAACTTGTATACCACTTGCATTTTGTTAGTAAAAGCATGTAACCCCTCATACACACTACCTGGACTTCATTGTTTACGTCTGGAAACCTCATCTGGAACCTCGACTGACTATCAGGAGGAATAGGGCATGCATATGATAGGTGACACATTACATGAATGAGACTATAGTGTAATAGATCATCGTCCTATCCAACCTATCTTGAATAGCCTGTAGCAGCTTTCATCAGCGCGACCAACTCCATCGTGTTTCCCCATGCCTTCAATAGCATGAATGCCTAGCTCCATTCCACCTTCGCTAGAGGCCTTGATCACAGCTTCAGGCCGGAAGACGGCTTCAACCGTGTCAGCCATGCCTTCATGTCGCCCGGTAGAACGTACTGGAATGATGAGCCAAAAAGTGCCACCTTCATGGAGAGACGCAGGACGCCGTAGTAGGTGTTCCACGCAGGTCTTGATCCATCGTGCATGATTAGGATGATAGATGACATCTGCAGCGAGAATAACATCAAATGGTTTGTGCAATGGCGCATCGTAGACGGGAGCCTGCCAGTCCAGGGGTGTGACTGTGACTGGGGAGTACGAAGAAAAGTTGACTTCAACGTTTGAACGCAGATTATCGAGAACTTGCGGGTGATAATCCGTTGCAACGATGTCCACAGATCCAGACTGACGTGTCCAAAGCTTCGCAGCCGCAATGCTGAGCATGCCCGTGCCCGCGCCCAGCTCGAGGAGGCGGAGGTGGTGTGGTGGTATAAGACCGAAAGCCGAAGGATTCGTGCACATGCGCTCAGCGAAGACGATAGAGCTCCCCCAACTTTGCAATCCGACTGATGTGTGATCTTGACTCAGTAACGGAGCATCGTTTAGTTCAACGTGAATATTGCCATTCCCAATACCGTTGCCATCGAAGGTCGGAAATATGAAGGTCCGTGTGAGAGCATCCTCTTCATCCTCACCACCAGCAAAAGAGGCGAGGAGAGATGCTGCATCGTCGACAAGCTGCGTACGGATCCCTTCTTCCTCCTCAGCTCCGGAGTCGTACATCCAGCTGTCGGAACGGGCGGCAAACATTGTGAGCCATCTAATGGTAAACTCGCGCTCGAACGGGTCCGAGCGGAGGATGTCGATGTCGAACCCTTGATCTTTCCCGTTTTCCCCAGCATCCTCATATTCCCCATCCTCGTCTTCTTCGGCAGAAGCGTAACCAGAGTCGGGGACAGGGACGTCGTGGATATCGTGTTTGCCAAATGCTGCGACGGATGTGGAAAGAGGCGGGAGGGAGCAGGAGGCATATATGTTACGTAAATTGACGAGTGCACGCTCTATCTGCTCCGTTGGATAGCTTGATAAACGTGCCAGCGGAGGAAGACTGGCAGTCGGCGCGACAGGTTGCGGTTGCCACGTCAGCGACATACGAGCCATTATCAAGGATACTCGAACGTAGTGTAAGGTCCGAAAGCTTCTCCTATGAGTATGTTATGAGTTCTATGGATTGGTGAGTGCGTCTAGTGGGTATCTTCTAGCAAAAACCCGAGAATAAAAGTAGAAAGCGATGCGAAAGCACAATTAACCGACCAAGAGTAACACGAAATCACCCTTGGCCGTTATGAGCTGAAAACAGGCATGATGAGGATGATGGTCGTAGGTTCAAGAGGCAAGGTGCAAAGCGGCAAAGTGCAGCTACATCTTCAAATCTTTGACATAGCGCACGCCGGCAATCACCGAACCACGTGGGGGGATGTCTTGCAAGTAATCCGACGACCGTTTTGTTCAAGCCCGCGCAACCGACATGAGTCCCAACATCACCCTCACATATGAGCTGAACCCACCGCATGGCATCACAGCAGAGGGGTTGGGCACGACAAAAACCCATGAACTACCTGTTTCTGCGGGCAATTGCTCGCTGAAGGCGTATTACCAGAGCGTTAGAGAGGCAATCGCAAAGGGGAAGGAACTGGTTGGCGAGGACCTGACGATCTGGAGGGACGCTGTGGGTAATAGAGAACAGTCGAAAGAATTGAAATCACCAATTAAAACAAAAGAGGATGTCGAAGAGTATGAGAACGAAGAGGATGAGAACGAAGAGGATGAATAGGTCCGTTCATCCATATCTATGCTCAAGGAACGTATAGTAAACACTCACCTGCTACTCCTGTCATAGCTTGAATCACCACCTCGGTCATGAGGGGGGTGTAAATTAAGATGTACTCTCATTAGCCAATCAATGTACAATACGATACGACGCTTGCCAGTCTAGCTACCGCGTTTCTGCTTCCCCCTTGGTCTCTCTGATACAACCATCTTGTTGCCATTCTTGTGACCCATGGGGCCTGGCTTACGAGTACGCCTGCCCTTGCAGAGCCATCCCCAGACAGACCGTGGCTGCTTGTTACCCTTGGATTTACCACGTCCACCTCCGTGAGGATGGTCACATCTACAGCCCCTCGCGCGTTAACAAATATGATCATTTCGCGAAATACCACGCACCTGTTCATTGCCATACCACGAACTCTTGGACGGCGGCCGAGCCAGCGATTTCTGCCGGCCTTGCCCAAATTTCTATTTTTCCACAGCGAATTGCTAACCTTCCCAATGGTAGCCACGCAATCCTGTAAAATCTTGCGTACTTCTCCACTTTGCAGTCGCACGTGCGAATATTTTCCATCTGGTTCGTGAGCGATGAGAGTAGCGAATGTGCCGGCTGAGCGCACGAGCATGCAGCGACCATCAGGCCTAAGGTTCAGATTGTGAACAATGGTACCGGTGGGGATGAGACGCAAAGGCAGCACATTGCCTATCTTCAAGGTCTCAGTACGGAGAACACCAAGGGAAAGTGATGCGCCATCAGCGAGTTGAGTGTCGCCAGTCTCCAGAGCCTTGCCACGAAGTGCTTTCGAGTCGACGAAACCCGGCACTCTCCCTGCTGGAATCCCCTCCCTGAAGCTCTCCACTACGTCTCCTGCTCGCAGTCCTTCGGGAGCAAGAATATAACTCCATAGCTTGGTACCAGTGACGTTTGGAGCGCGGCTCTTCAGCAAAGCAATATGCGCGGACCGTCCCGGGTCGTATTCGATGCGCACGACGTCGTGAGGACCTGGCTCGGCTCGCTTAAAATCAAGAATACGAATCCTTCGTCGGTGGCCTCCGCCACGGAAACGAATAGTGATACGTCCATGGCTGTTACGACCTCCCTTCTTGCGGAGGGGGGCAGTGAGTTGTCGAACCGGTCCTCCTCGATATAGGTGAGGTGACAATGGCAATTTTAGGTGTCGAATGGAGGGTGTAATGGGCTTATACGTCTTAAAACGTGTGTCCGTTTGCTTGAAAGCGCGACTGACTTCCGTCGGCCTGTGCGACGTGAGGGTGTCGGTGGTGAGAGCGCGTTTGAGGACATTACTTCCAGCGAAGAATGAGGGTGCTGCAGATCGCGCAGACACCGCAGGTGTTGTAGAGCGGAGCAAGCTAGCTCCGCTTCTTACTGCGAACATGAGAGCTCGTCGTTGCCCTCGGTGTTGACGCAGCTGGCAGTCACGCGCACGGTGGGCTTGTCGACAGAACGCGCTGGTCAAAATGAGACTTGAAAGGCGTTTGTTTGCCCGATCCAAACAAACGCGTTTCTGCCCTCCTGCAATCATGGTGAGCCTCGGATTTGCGGACTTCAAACATATTTTTACCCATAATCAACGTTTTAATCACTTCAGGCGACTCAAATAACTGCTGGAACATCCGAGTTGCGAGACATCACCAAAATGGAGCGCATTGGTGCGTCAAAAATCCAACCTGTGGCAACGTAACCCAACTAACTGAACTGTACAGGCACCCACTCGCACATTCATGGCCTGGGGTTGGACGAGAACCTCGAGCCCCGTGCTAACTCCCAGGGAATGGTCGGCCAAGCAAAGGCTCGTAAAGCTGCGGGGATGATCCTCAAAATGGTCCAAGAAGGGCGAATTGCCGGACGCGCTATGTTGTTCGCAGGTCCACCGTCTACCGGAAAGACTGCTATTGCGTTGGGTATCTATTTATGCATTGTATTATGCATGTATTATTGCTGAATGAGGGTCAATAGGTATGGCGCAGACTCTGGGCTCGGATGTCCCCTTCACTATGATTGCTGCCAGCGAGGTCTTTTCGCTCTCTATGTCCAAGACTGAAGCACTCACCCAGGCGCTCCGAAGGAGCATCGGCGTCAGAATAAAAGAGGAGACAGAGATTATTGAAGGAGAGGTGGTTGAAATGCAAATAGATCGTAGTCTCACGGGAGTACGTTCTCTTCATCGCGAATATATGGTGGTCAACTAACCAGCCAACTTCAGGCCACCAAAACAGGGAAATTGACTATTAAAACTACAGACATGGAGACGATATATGATCTCGGCACAAAAATGATCGACGCCCTAGCAAAAGAGAAGGTTACTGCAGGAGATGTCATTGCCATTGACAAGACTTCAGGAAAGGTGTCGAAACTGGGCCGCTCTTTCGCACGTTCAAGGGATTATGACGCTATGGGTGCAGACGTACGTACTGATTCTCGAAAGCTGACCGTTCGTTCTCACTGACCGAGTCTGCATAGACAAAGTTTGTTCAATGTCCTGAAGGCGAAATACAAAAGCGGAGAGAAGTAGTACACACGGTGTCGTTGCATGAAATAGACGTCATCAATAGCCGCACACAGGGTTTTTTGGCTCTCTTCGCGGGGGACACAGGCGAAATAAAGCCCGAACTCCGGGATCAGATTAACACCAAGGTCGCTGAATGGCGAGAGGAGGGCAAGGCTGAGATCATTCCTGGCGTATGTGAGAATTGTCGCATGTTTTCCACGCACTAACGCCTTCCACATAGGTGCTATTCATTGACGAGGTCCACATGCTCGACATCGAATGTTTCTCTTTCCTGAATCGCGCTTTGGAGAATGAACTGGCTCCACTTGTCATTATGGCCTCTAACCGTGGTATGGCTAGAATAAGGGGTACCAAGTTCCGTAGTCCACATGGTTTGCCGGTGGATCTGCTGGATCGGGTTTTAATTGTGAGCACTCGACCGTATACTGAAGAGGATGTACGAGAGATCATCAAAATTCGGTATGTTCTTGACGTTGTCATAGATAATAAGTCTAAACCAGACTCAACGCGTTTACAGATGTGAAGAAGAGGATGTCTCACTGTCTTCAGAAGCTCTAGCTGTCCTGACATCCATGGCGCTACAAACAACATTGCGGTACGCTCTGAACCTAATTTCGTGTGCGCAAGTGCTTGCCCGTAAGCGAAAGGCGGACACCGTAGATGTTGAGGACTTGCGACGAAGTTATTCGTACTTCATGGACGAGAAACGAAGTGTTCAGTGGCTTAAGGAGCAACAAGGCACGCTCGTCTTCGAGGAAATAGGAGGTGAATTAGAGAAGGATGCTATGGATCAGAGTTGAATGCATTTACATACCATGATTCATCTCATTTGCCTCTCTGTATGTGGGTGACTGCCGTGCTCTCCGAAGTTGCCAACGTCCACGCTGACTCTACTACAAGTGTTATTCTTGTTAGTGTACACTGCTCTTCTACCATGCCGTCCACCTGTATCTTCAGGCCTTTTCGAGTTCTACCTATCAAAGACCGACATGGCACAACTTCTTTCCCTCGAGATTCTCCCAGATCTGGGTCAACTTTTCACGTGGTGCCGAAGGTCGCGAGTACGCATTATCGGGGAAGCTTTCTATGTCACCTGAGGCCTCAGGACATGCCCGTTTATATAAAGGTCCTACGGCCTGTGGAGTGACGGTACTGGTTGCAGGTCTTATTGTGGTGCGTTACTTGACTTGCTTGTTTCGATATACCTTGGCCTTGGAAGAGGTAGACGTCAATGGGGTATATTTTATTCCACGGCATAACCCTGTATCTATCTCGAGGGTCGGCGGAGGACACGTCTTTCATCCATCGGCAGATGAGGAGCAGTATGGTCATACACCTAGCAGTTGTCCACGCCACGGAGGTAAAGCTGCACGAAAGGCGATTGTCAGTTAACGTGGTCAGCATCCCAAGCGGGCTTTTATCTCTCACACCTGTAGTTTGTCATCTCATTCGGCACCAGAGTATCAACCATGGGACCAGCACAGGTTCTCCGCTCTCGGCAGTCAGAATGCGCGTGCCAGTGTAGTGGGCGACATCGCGAGGGAATAAGCCGCTTTTTATAGCCAGCGCGCTGTTTCCACTTCCAGGGTATGGGTTTCAGACGTTCGACAGGTTACTCCGTTACGTCGCTCGCAGGGGCAGGTAAGGTTAAACGTCGCAGATAGACCTGGCTTGTTTTATACAATCGTCGATGGTTCTGTGAACGAGGTAATACAGGGCATTACTCCGGATTCTGCACACTCACTTCATCGACAGCGTGGTGATATGAGCATGCCGACAGGTATCTCGCGATCCGATGTGTCTTGGAAACAGCAAGCCCAGGTTCTTCTCACTATTCTATGCCATCCGAGGCGAGGGTGGAATGACCGTTTGCCCATAGGTACATCGCACGAGACTAGCATACACATGCGCACTTTTGCCTATTGGAACGATGGGATATCCATTGAATATTGAGGTACCGTACGGCATCGTAGTGGTCCGGCCCGCGCCACACTTGCCATGGTATATTAAGGGCTTGGTTTATCCGTCGCTCATCCTTCAAGTTCCGTCGTCCAACCAACTCCCTCCAGATTATCCGCTCGATACACTCGCCAACATGGTAGGCAATGCTGTTCTGCTTCATTTCTGCCCAGGGAGCTGACTGCAACTATCAGTCTAACACACAGAAGGACCAATGTCGGTCGCTCAAGAATGTTGTCAACTCAAAGCTCAATCCATCGTTCAAACTGGTATGCCATGAATTTGGGTGAGCATGTGGTAATGTGTGAGAACTGACGTATAATTTGTCGTGCAGCGACGCCAGATGAGCCCTTCCAAGCGTTCCATCGTTACACTGTCTGCTCCTCAGTCTGAGTGCAGCACTCTGGTGAGAGTTTATCAATCAGGCTACATTACTTGCATATGCTGATCATTGACCGTAGGTTGACTTTCCCATTGACTTCGTTGAGGAAGAGGACGAATACCCGGATGAGGAGGATAATTCTTTCCTGTCAGCGGACAACGCTGCGTGGAGTCGACGTCGAGGAACGCAGGTGTCTGCTGTCCGAAACCAATCTTTATGTAAAACACCCGAACGTCGCGCGACAGCAGAGGTCAGTAGTCCTCGTTCTTCTCCCACATACGCTTATCAATTGTATATTTGTAGATGCTCGATGCCGATGATCGAGCATGGGCTAGTTCTAAGCAAAACAAGTCACTGCCAACTCGTATCCTGCATGCCTTGGCAGGGCAATGAAGTCGTGATAGGAACTAGAGTGACTCGTCGCACTAAATCCATATATTTATCTTGTACTTATGGCCGAGTAATTAGTGTCTTGTCAGTCACGCCACAAATCAATTCATGTTGGAGAACGTAGTGAGGTTGCGCAGCTGGAGCTGCTTATAATCAGCCAAATTTCTCCTTGGCCATTTGCATAAACATATCCATAGTGGCCTTGTCTTTCTGTCGAAGAGCGTCGGCGCGCTCTCGCGCAGCAGCATCTCGCTCGTCTCTCCCACCAAACCTAGACTCTTCTTTTCGCCTACGCGCAGCATCACGACGAGCGATTCTGGATCGGGAATAATCAGCGCGCTCAACACGATGGTTAGTTGAGAGAGACGCACTGCTGTTGGAAACTATCTCCACCACCCATGAGAGTAGAATCGTCCATCTCGAACCCGTCATCCCCCTTGTCTCTGAAGGAACGATCCGCCTCCCTCCTAGCCCGCTTTTTCTCTAACATACCTTCCCGTCCCACTTCCTTGGGTCCAACCATATCCTCGACTCTCTCTTTTCCCTCCTTTCGATCTCGTTTCCTTTTAAGTTCTCGTTCGAATGTGTTTCGAGACTCGGCGTCTTCGCGAGCAAGCACCAAATCCGACTGACTGGGTAGCGTCGGGCCTTGGAGGCGTCCACTCCCACTTGTGGATGGACCAACATTGGATCGTTGGTGAGTGGCTACGCCAACTTCTTCTCGCGCGGCTCGTACAGCATCTGTGTCAGCCTTGGATGCCTTGGAAGCAAATGACCACTTGTAGCCGGTTTGGCTGCTAGCCGCTTGAGTTCCTATGCCAAAGTACAGGGACTCTGAGAGCGATATAATCAGAGCACTGACTTGCAATTCTCAGTAAATATGACATACTGGGGAGTTTTCCTCGATTCCATGCCTGTAAGTATATATTATACGTGAGGCAAACCAACGGCGACAGTTGTATGAGGATACGCACGCACCTTTACGAACTTGCGAAAGTATCTGTTCGATCCCTCAGCGACTACTATAACATCAAGTTAAGTTACTTACTTGCGGGACCTCTCACTTGACAGCTCATCAAGATACTATAACCCGAGTTTTTGCTTGTCAGAAAGTTTTGTAGACGTCCGCAGGTACAGTATAGCCACGTACTTTGTGCTTCTCATCCTTGAGCCACACTCTGAATTCATCACTCCGAAGGAAATAATCCGACTCCGAGATGGGTTTCATGTTGTTTGGTAGTTGAATATCTCTTTCAGACGACTCTGACCTGTCTCTGGAACGAGAGCGAGATCTTTCGCGTGAACGCGAACGTCCTCTTCGGTGAGAGGGCATCTTGCATCCCGGGATGGTCGACGGACGTGAAGAGTGGTGATGTGACGTAGGCGCCTGGTTGAGCAAATGTGATCGAGATGATGGCGCATCAAGCGCATCAGAATACTGTATATCTTTGCTGGCCGCGTTACTAAGCAAGCGGTTCCCACTCTGAACCAACTTCCATGCACAGGCTCGGGAGCTCGCAGCACCAAAGGCCTTGGTACTTCCGAGTCTGTAACCACGTGCAGAGTTTCTGATCGTAACTTCTACTTTTCTTATTGCATTAATCTGACTGTACTTATACGATGATATGTACAGAATTTTGACAGGTCGAATTGCTCGCCGACCTCTCTATAGCTTACTTGGTCATCACGCTCCTTGTTTTGCTCTAAATCATAGAAGGTGCGGAATTAATAATAATTAATATTCAATTTCTGAACCGAAACATTCGGCAACTAACATCAATTATGCTCAGAAGTACTTGATCACGTTAGTACCTGTCGCCCCTTTTCAGAATGCAAGCAACGCTGCATGGGTGAGTAAGTTTGATAAGAGCCAGTGATCTTAGACTCCCATCGCATATATGCGAATCCTCTTGCGATCCAATATATATGTTCGCAAACGGACCGGTTATCCAAACTGGTTGCAACAAGCTCGCGACTTCCGCGATTGACATATACAGTACTTAGGTCAGAGCGGATTATTAACTTGAATATATGTTGATTGACCATGTTTGTTGTATTTGGAAATTGTCAACACAAAATACCAAAGGCGGAAGTTCGCGAATGGATCAGTACGGGTCCGGGGTTTCCTTCACAGCGGGAGCGACTTTGGTAGCAGGTCCAGTGCTAGGACTTTCCCAGGACGAAGCACCAAAGTTGTGGTGGGACGCCACGATGATACTGACGTCCTGTTATTGTACGCCTCCCGTTTGAATGGTCCCTCCACCTCATTATCAGCAGTAATCACCTGCTGTTCGGGCTTCTGATCTTAATGCATTTCTGTCGCCAGATCGTGGGTCTGGTACGATGTTTTCGGGCTTTAATGCAAGAAAAGTGGAGTTCCATGTTGCGCGTGACCGGTCATGACCTCTCCCTTGAAGATTCCACCGCTTGCAGACAGCGACAGGATGCAACTTTACGACACGAATCTTGGTGGTCAATTATCACTCTGTCGTGGAGACGCGCAGCTGGCAGAGAAACTGCCTAGTTCGGCTCGGTGTGTTTGACGTCCTCCCAAGTTCTGCTCACAGATTCGATGATCCTTAGATCGTTTGTTTTGTGACAAATGTCAGTGTTTTACTTCTGTGGCGCCCTGCGAACTCACTGCGGCAAGAATGCCGGGACATCGAAGCCTCTAAACCGCTGATCATCCCCCGACTCCTCGACATACTTTGAGTTTGTACGGTGATCGACGTCCGGCGGAGTTAGTCTTCGTGCTTCTTCTTACCTTCTGCTTGTCGTCCTTCCTACTATATCTGAACTTAATTTCTCCCAATTAGGAAGGCCGACTGTTCGATATTCAACCTTGCACTCAAAAAAATCCTGAGCCTACCACAGTATATATATTCCCCAACGCTGGACCTAGCGTACGACGTGCCCCTCCCCCCACGACCCACCATCGTCCTCGACATGAACACACACACTGCCTCGCAGTCCTTCGTCCCCCTCTTCGAGTCTGGAAGACGTCCGCCCCCAGGCTTGAGTTCCTCCATCTGGGCCCCTCAGCCTCAGCCATCCGATACCACCTGGTCCAAGGCAATAGAATCTATCAGCAGAGTTCATGAAGATCATCTCAAGGAACCCGCTCGCCCAGAGTTTCGACGCGCTCTTTCAAACCCTACGAACAGGAATTGTGAGGATCTCTTCGATGCCGTCGGGCTCGTCAGCACGGGTTCCCAGGACAAAAGAGCTATCGGAGCCATTGGAGACGGTCGCAAAAGATCTACGCCAGACTACGATCCCATGGTACGTTTGTTGGGTGTATATGCATTAGGTACTAGATCCTGATCAACCACCTCTTAGCATGTCCATCAATTGCTTCGTACTTTGAACCTCAACTCTCCTGCTCCACTTGCTACCGAGTCCTTTGCTGCGGACTTCTTGCCGTCACCCATATCTCCTGATGTATCTCCTATCTCGACTACTTCAGCCCTCCTGACGCCTCCAGACCAGTCGCCGGCAAAAGGCTTTGGAGAATGGAAGTTCAATCCTCCTTACGACTTTAGCACTGCTTACCAGTCGCAAGGACCTAACAGCCTCCTCTTCGACATCGATCCACACTCTATCCCTGAATATGCTACTCCCCAGCACCCACTTTATCGGTCTAACCCGCCTACGGATTCCATGCAGCCTTCCATTCGCCCATTCCCTACTTTCGAGCCGTTCCAAGAGAGGTTGAGCGCCGCGCCCGCTTCCAATGTGATCTCCGTGCGAGAGCCTGCTCTTCCAGCTCACGTTCGACAGGAGCCAGACTTTGTTCATACGAGCGCATGGGCTCCACCTCGTATCCGAACCTCTTCTATCGATTGGGTCAAGCCAGAGGAACGTCGCAATTCAGATTCCTCTGTATACAGCGACCTTAACTTCAGTCCCTCCCGTTCTCACGTTGGCGGGTCTGCACACGAAGTAAGTGCATGTGCATTCAACGTCATGACATTGACTTACTTTCCGACGTAGCCTATCAATTTTCTGTCTTTGCTTCATCCTTCTGCTTCCCCTCCGTACGAACTTTTCGTAGCACGCATCATCAAATCTTCAGATCAACAGGCGTCGATCTTCCTACAACAAAAGCTGAAAGTCGCTGACACGGAAGAACGCGCGAAGATTGTCAGCGCAATATGCACTCGAGGTTACGAGATGATGGCTCATAGGTACTGAGCTCCTGCGTTTTGTTAAACACGGATTTTGACAATCAACAGATTCGGTAATTGGGCAGTTCAGCGATGTTTGGAGGCGCCTGCCACTCCCACGGAGAAAAGGAAGATTGTCGGTTGCATGCGGTAGGTTTTCGTACCGCGGCTGTAAATAAATCGTGTCTGACTTGTCATATGCCTTCAGCGGTCGTGTTGTCGACCTCGCTACTAACTGCTACGGATGTCACGTCCTACAAAAGGCGCTTGACTGCGAAGAGGAGATTCGCCTCTTGATTGTCTCAGAGTTGCTCCTTGGGGATCCCGCCCAGACTCTAGTCAACAAACACGCATCTCACGTGTGGAGCAAGGTCAGTAGATCAGTTGCTACGGATTAAACATCTAATACAAAATTCAAATAGATTATGGAGTTGACTTGGACTTCTCCTGCACCCCCCATCTTCGCCTAGTACGTTCTGTTTAGATTGACGTCAAATGAACGTAATTTGACACTACGTAGCGTCAACAATTCCTTGAAAGGAAAATGGGCATCACTTGCGTGCCATGAGACTGGCTCTCTGGTAGTCCAGGTTCGTCGAATCTATGTTTCCATCAAATTACTCGTGACTGACTTCGAAACGTTCAGCATGCATTCGAGAATCTCGAAGAGTCTGCAAAAGACGGAATTGTCGATGAATTACTCAACCAAGGATCGAACGTCTTCGGAGAGGTCGCTAAGAGCCAGTGGGGATCTTACTGCATCCAACACAGTGGGTTCCGTCAATCTATAGTGATCGTCGAGGTTTTTTAACCTGACAACATCTATCCATACAGTTCTCGAGCATGGATCCCTCCAGCACCGTAACATGGCGTTGGAACATCTTGTTTCAGGCTTATTGGAGTACGCAACTAATGAGCAAGGTGCTAAGTCCGTCACGAAGGCGTTGAAGGAAGGTGGAAAGGACACCCTGGATCGCATCATTACCCGCATGTGCGAGCCAGCGAAAGGGTGAAAGGACTTCAAAATCCCTCGTTCCTACATGCTGACAGTACGTCGATAGGGGTCGCCGCGCCATGATCGTTGATCTTGCACTATCTCCGACTGGGAGTCAACTGATCGCTACAGTCTTGCCAAATGTGAGTTTCAATCTTGTATCGAGCGTACCATGCTCATACGCATTCATGTGTAGGCCGACAAAGACCAGCGTGCACTTCTTTACGACTCTATTCGCGGACACATCGTAACCCTGCGTGGGTGTAAAACCGGCTCAAAGGTCATCTGGTTGTTGTGAGTGTCTTGGATCGTGCCAATGTTATGTTTTATTTAAGTTCTCCTTCGACTTTAGTGACAGGATGGTTCGTATGCCACCTCAACAATGATCTGTCTCAAAACTAACCGGACCCAACAGCGTGCCTACTACGGCTATTGATCTCGTCAGCCAACCAAGAGGCTTACCGCAAATTTTCTCCTCGCATATCTTATTCAGCATCTCAACTCCGAAATCAACGTCAGCAACTCTTTACGCTCATTCATGGAACCTCAATACCAGCATTCTCCTCCATAGGGACAACATCGTCGCAAATCTTTACGCATAATCTTGAAATTATCGAACAGGTCATCACACGCAATCGCCATCTCGGGAACGCATCTGCATATCAAACACTCCATTCCTTTTCACGCTCAATTTTCGGCCATTTAAATTTTACCGTCCATTGCATTTTCATTCAAAGTCGTAGACTCTCGACTCTGTTCGCGCCTTCCTTGCTTCTTATTGAACCATTTTATTTATTGGTCGTATCAATTTAACATTTCCGCAGAGTTTTGATATGGTACGCGGGATTTTCGCCTTCTATTGTACATTCATTCGCCTCCGAACTTGTGGTCTAGTTTGCATAGTATCGTGTACGAACGTCGATTCCGAGTGTATTCAAGTTGTAAGTACTAAGTAGTGTATATGGACAAGCGCCGAGACAATCGAATCCATGATTTTTGCCTTTGTAGATATATTTACGAAGTTGCATATTGAAAACGATGAATCTAGCCAAGTTCGAGTCACGATTATACTTACGATGGTTCCTCTGACGCCACCAAGAACAAAATTTCCCCAAACGGAAGTAGAAATTGTCTCCCAGTCTCCTCTACAACAATCGTCACTTTGTGAAGAATATCATGCCAAAAGGTTACTCGATAGTTGACAAACGTGTGGCAGAAGAACTCTACCTGCTAAAATGCTCGCTTTTGCCTGGCGAATTCCTGTCGTTCCAACAATTCCTCACACCCGAAGAGAGTGAGGGCTGGAGCAACTATCTCGACCGATATCTCGAGCTGTCCGCAACTGAAGACCATTCACAGCTGCCTTCCCCCTACTTTTGCGTTGGTATTAATAATGCAAGGCTGTGGATTGATGTTCGATATCCAATTGACACCTCGCCCAATAGGCTTCTGCCTGTAGTTACAATCAAAGGAGAGGACATCACACGCGATGAACAGGAGAGGTGGCAAAGCGTGATTAGGGAAAGGAACGAAGAGGTGAAAGACAGCGAGTACGTAGGCATCCAGGCTTAAATAGTCGTGCCTGACCAGGTATACGAATGTCTAGATTCCCAACGTACGAGCTAATCTCAACCCATTTGCTCCCGCAATTACATGGCGAGGTGTCTGGCCAATGTGATGGTAGCCCACAAAAAGACACAAATACAGCGATTTTTTCTCAGAACGCTATTGGTACCACATCAACCACCTATCATGCACTCCTCACATCGCACCATCTGATCTCGCCTACCAAACGGAAGAACCTACAGCAGTGGTCCTCGCAGCTGCACGTCACTGGGTTTGCCAAGGTCGGATATCCGGGTTGCATATACTGTGAAGGCGCGCAGGAGCAAGTGGAGGAGTTCGTAGCGAATACATCGGGGAAATAATCAAAAAATTATATTGTGTTAGCACGCGCGCCAGGTCTTTATATAATTGTCTCGTTGTTGCAGGTGTTGATATTGAGTTATAAAAGACATCACATTGTAGCCAAGTGTTTGAAACAAGTAGCACACAATATATCGCAATGAAACAGTGCATGCGGGACTTTATAACACGGAGTAGTCTATGCTATCGCATTGTCAAGTCAGATAATGTCTTCCCTAGCCCACATCGCTCAACCAACGGTGGTACTCGGCTAGTACTTGGTTCAAACTTCAAGCCCAGTGAAAAATGCGTCTAGTGGGATAAATATACCGGAGAATATGGGAAGCCGTGAGCTCACTGTAATGAGATATATTTGGAGCTATAAATTGTCGTATCGAAGCGCTCGTGCGCATTATTTCTGTCATGTTTTCTGTCGATTAACTCCTGCTATGACGTCTATGCACGAAACTTTCTAACTTTCTCTTCAGAGATCTTTTCCCCAATGTTTTGCTTCACGCGCATACTCCCCAGGGTTTTGTGGCCAAACTAGGTCACATGTTCTTGAAAGTGTCGTAACCAGACGCAGAGTGCGCGACCTTCGTGCTCCTCTTCCTCTCACCACCACCTCCCATGCATTTGACGTTGCGGCTTTTGGTGACGTCGACGCCTGCCTCTCGCACATATACACCTTGAGTAGGTGACAATCTGTATCTGTCGTGACTGATTTGTTGGAGAGTCGGAGCGACGAGCGTGTTGGTGTAACTCCACGCCGCTACTGTAGGCAAGCACGGCACCTCTTCGCACTGTAGTCATCCCAAAATTCGTATCCTTCTCGTTCGGGAGGTAAGTCATTTTTATGTTCTAGGTCTATGTATGCTGAATTCGGTGATTGAGCATGGCCTCTATGCCCTGTCGGGCCCAGATACTACTGCATATATGCGGTGTCCGATGCTCTCAATGACACACATCTATTTTTGCAAGGTTCCCTGCCCCCTCCCCCCGATCGCTTATTGAGACAGCCCTAGACAAGCACACAAAGGATACGGAGTGCGTTACGCTAGGTATGTACGGGCCTATTATCATGATTGGTATAACCAGTGGGCTAACATTTGTAGGCTCTTAGCTTATCCTGTGTGTTGCATGCAATTTCCTAACGCAAGCGGGGAGTTGCAAGAACGGCAGTAGGTATGCTACAGTGAGTGTTAATATCTCTGATCATTATTATCCTGGCCCTAAAGGGACTCATTGTTTCTTTCAGCACCTCTTCCAATCATGCTCGAAGGCACATTTAAAGCTCTTGGTACAGTTCGGAGGTCAGCATGTTTGTCCCATGTCGACGCGTCAGGCACATGCTGACTCGTCTTACCACAGCCCACAGACTCTTATTGTACGTTTGCTCCCTCTGGACTCGGTGACCAGTCGGCTTTGAGCTTTGAGCAACCGCCAATCGCGATTCTCTTTTTCGAGTCGTTTCGTGCTTCGCCGATTCGGATGTGGTTTCGGTACTTGCTCTCTCTACACCTCAACTCGTCGCTCTACTACTGTATTATGTACTTGTTGGTAATCTAGTCCAGTGCATCAATTAATTGTATCGATAATCCATATGCTCTATTATATCTGCGCGGTTAGTAGAGCTCACCGGAACAAGCAATATTAATGTAGGCAGCCATATACAAATGTCACAATATATAATCTACCAATATAAAGTGAGACCGTGCACGGTGCATTACAATATATACTATGGCGGTGCCAATTACTATGTCATATATTGAGTTGCGCATGCCATTATATTGCAAGCCGGTCGTTCGAAACTTAAGTGCATCGAGGATCTATTCAACCAACAATGCTAGGGTTTATCTTGCGATTTTAAACATTGCATTCATATATAAAAATTTGATTATTTACCCGATGTATCAAGGCGATGCAGTGGCTAGCGTTACGAGTTAGATTCGTTGAGCCACTGCCTCGGGTTAAGGATTTGTTGCCACAAGATATCGGAAAACGGCGTTGGGTAGAGCTTGAGAAGGTCGGAGAAATTGTGGAGGAGATGAGAAGGCTTGGTAGGGAGGCATTCGTTGTGGAGATGGGTATAGGAAGCGTTGGCCAGAAACGGTGATGGACGTTGAAAGGCTTTGACGAGCTCGTGTGAGTCTACTTCAATATTCATCATGCGACGACGGTAACGAATCATTAAGCAGTATTGGCCAGGTAGCTATAGTACAGTGTGGCTTGATACTAGTACATATTCAATATTGTCGCTAACAATGCTGATCAAATCCGACGGATTGCACTGGCATTAGATATTGCGATGTGTTACCTTCGGAACACTACTTGTCAAGTAACAGCTTTTTAAGACTGTAGAAGAATATTCTAAGAAAACTTTTCGCCTATACTAGTATCGCGTAAATCCTGTCAAAATGAGCAAGCCCTTATCAATATGCTCGCCGTGGATGTAGCGAGGTTTTAACTTACAATGACAATAATAATTACCATATCCCAAAAGCCGGTCCGAAATGCGTTACTTTTATCGATCTACAGTTTATCTGTAACTTTTGGAAATGTGCTTGAGAGTCACTCCAGCCAAAAGGTAGAAAAAGAATTTCGCCTCGGAAGAAGCAGCCAATTTATGCGCAACTTGCCGGACAGGGTATCTATACGCTCAGGCAAAAATTGACTTTCAAAGACCTGATACCAATCCCCAGGTAAGTCCATGTGAAAGAAGCACTATCCTAAATGTAAAAGACAGATTTGACTTGCCGCCGACACTTGAGCTGCTGGCACAAAATGGGAGGATAAACAGCAATAGCCACAAGGTGTCGCAGGCTCCGTACACTTTGTCAGCGTTCAAGGAGATAATGACCCCGCCAACGATGATCAGCAGAACGCAACAAAAACAGTGGCAACTTGGCGGATATCCCGTTGTATGTTGGGGGACACGTCGGAAGCTCTGCACACCAGCCAACCGTCGAGAGTACTACATAAGTAGTATATTTGTGCGCCGTATTCAAAGTCGGTCCGTGGAGGCGAATGCCATCCGAGTCTCCCTGGAGAGCGCATATTGTTAGACAACCGGATGGGCCAGAAGGAGGAGATCGTCGTTGTTACGAGATGCTCTCTCTCGCAACTCGATCTAGGGTACACGAGCGGTGGCGTCAACGGCTTATACACGAGCACGAAATCTCACCTCAATGTTGTTTGTTAAGGTCGACCCTGAATATTGAATGTGTACATCAATAAAGAATGCTCGTTATAACGGCAACACTTTTCGTAATGAAGATATACCACCTTATGCTACCAGTGACCACATACCTGGTAACAATAGCGACCCCCTGAACCTGCGACCAGCATGTACCGCCCCTTGTCTCTCTCATGGCACTCCCCGACACAGTAGTCACGACAACACGTTGATACACCACGAACATGTCTCTAACGTTTTGCTGACGTATATGGTGAGCGACGATCTCCTTTGTTTTCCCGAGCAAAGTTCTACGTACGTGTCAAGATAAGCAGGCGTCCGTTGGATCCCTAGCTTAATTGACACCGCTAAACAACAAAAGCTTAAAGGTCTCTGTGAACATCGGGGCTGTCGGTGCGACGAAGCGTGAAGATACACGCAGTACCTTGGGGAAGCTTCCACCGCGGATCTCTCCAGTTATTGGTGGCTGTAGGCTGCCTGCACGTGTTGGCCTATCGAATACATATTAGCGATTAGTACGATGTACAGCTCTAGGAGGCAACGACGCGGGGTAGTGATAAACATACCGTATGTAGAGTGCACCTTTCGCCTGTATGGGTGCCAGTGGATTCGGCACATCGTATTTGGGAGAGGTAGATCAGGGCGTCCCCCCAACCTAACGAAACAGTTTTTACTGCCATAGGAAGAGAACCACGTATTAAAAAAATCGGAGAACGTAAGCAGTGGTTCGTATACGCCGTTCTACGATGTTGCTGTGGGAGGATGTGGTGATTGAGAAGCATAGACATATCTTCGCATTGAGCCAGCATCAGCTTCGATTGTGCCACCAAACCTTGAGAGTCGTATCTACGCTGATACGTGGAAGCCTGTGTACGGGGTGCATCCGCTCCATTGACTCCGAGGCCTTGGTACACACGTGAAAGCTTCTCCATCTTCGTGTCTCTACGCTATGATTGTCAGAGATGACTAAACGATACGAACAAGGAAGGCGTACGCTATTAGTGAGATGCCAAGCGATCCCAAATTAGGTATCTGAAGGTGCAATCAACCAATTGCGCACATCGCACGAACTCCGTATGCGACTCGAATCACTCGCCGTAGGGCAATTACCTTTCACTCTTCCACTAAACCGCGCCAATCCTCAGGCAAAGCTTGTGCACAACGTCAAGTAGATAATACTCGATAAGGGGGTACAATATCGGGCCACGCCTATCGTGACTATCGAGGACGATCTTAGGAGATGTGCGACCCGAATTTCGATTGTCCCGGTCGTAATGTAGCGTGGCACTTCCTTGTTGTCTGAAACATGCTTGGAAAAAGTTCTTCAAATTTCGCTATTAAACGCAGCACAAATATTGTCAGATCTCAATGGAAGACACAGTACTCACCGCAAGAACGCAAGAGATTCCGAGCAGACCTGTGATAAACGCTGTAAGAGCCGTTATTCCTGTTTGTCACCGATACGGATGCCCGCAAGTTGTCTGAGATGTTCTATGAGGACAGCATGTTGCAAAGGAAGGCAATCGTAAGCCTTACTTGAGAGTGCATGAAAACTATAGAAGATACCCCATGCGCCTTTTAAGTAGTGTGTAGCGCAACGGTGAGAAGACTCGCTGGTGTTGACAGACTTAGGTCGCCGGTATTGCGGTGTCTTCAGCACGGGATTTGCGTCTGTGGCCGATTACCCAGTAAACAGAGACGACGATTATCTAATCTGGAAGGTATGGAAGAAAGACGATGAGTTTTAGAGGCTGTTGAACGGAATTCGAAAGCTCATGGCATTTTTGTGCTTGATGCAGTCCCTGAGTGGAGTTGACGGTGCGATGTAGGCTTCTTTCAGTGAACAGCTTGTCAAAACGAAATACGTCCGACGATATACGATCCTCGGTCCAGCTCAACCTTTGAGGATATAAACCGGAAATCCGGAGGGTCGGAGGCAGTCTTCGCACGTGAATGTCTTCCAGTATCCCTTTCAAAGTAGTACCTGGTGTCAAAAGTTCGGAACGAACGAGGCGAAGGCCCAAGCCAACAGGGTGTCGGGACCGACGTCTACCCGATGTGGTGATACGTATGTTTTTGATATTCTGAAATTCAAGAGATGATGGTCAAAATGCTTCCTACATATATGCCGGTTGGATAATCTTGAAAGCCATGACCTTATCCGTCAAAACAGACGATGACCGGTGGGCCGGTGACCCCTGAAAAAGTGCGGGATAGATGGCCGTGAGCTGTGGCATCCTCCGCGTGGTCGCTGCCACTACAAGGAACAAGAGCGGGAAATAGGTGGTGACCGCTGTAGGACTGTTATCTTGGTCATTATACGTGAATTTCGACGGAAGTACGATACCTGGGACTTTTCCACTCCTTGGAAGAACTGCAAAGCTTCTTGACGACTCTCCTTGCAGCATCGTAGTCCGCGATGTGGCCGGTTTATTCCGACAGGCTGTCCAGCATGGAATCAAAAAGGCCAATCGATGGGTCCACCGTTTCCCGGGTAAAGGATGCGGAAGAGCATATGCGTCTGCTCGGGACGAAGCAAGGAGTCAAGCCTAAAAGGTTGCCTAAAACGGTAAGGTGTGCCGTACCTCGGTATGATGATAAACGCAGATCTGTTGAATGCCACCGATTTATCTCGGGATTGTTATTAGTAGTAAAGCAATATTACTCAGTAGTACTCACCCTGACATATTATTAGTGGGTAAAAGGTATAGTGCGCCGAATGCGGGGCTGGAGAGCAGAAGGCGGCTTCAGTGCGGAGCCTGGCAGTGTAGTAACAAGATGATCTACCAGTAAACGTGGCAGTCATGTTCTTGTACTTGTCCCAAGGTCTTTAGCATCCATAACACCCTCGAGACTTTACATCCATCAGCAAGTATCATAGCGAGCCTTTGTTGTGTGTATTCCAGACTCAAGTTTACCTCCGTTGCCAGCTATTCTCCGAGAAAGTTGTTGATGCAACCTCGGTCTAGAGAAGCCAAAGTCAATTCAATTCGATGTGGGCCTGCGCGTGTCCGACTCGTCGCCTTCAAGTCATTTCTGCACTGAATATACTCGCTAAAAAAGTCCTAGGGCTAGCGTGCTTATCCTTATGGCTCGTGGTAGAAAAGAAGATTGCCAGAGGGTCTCAGCGCCCACTGTGGCATTCGCACTGGCTAGCGGAGTTGGAAACACGAGGATAGTGCACTCTAAAGCAACACCTAGACAACGGGGAGAGTTCAATTTAGCACGTATCTTCTCAAAGCTCATATCTAGGGAGACGTGCTAAGTATGCAGAAGTGGCGCAGAGCTTAGATAACAGGACGTGCTGATTTGGTGTCACACGGTGCCCTCGCCGCGATGGTTGCGTGCTCGTCTCTCGTGGCACCTCTATACAAGCACTGAGTCTGTCTATGGACGTGTTACCCATCCTATGTAATGACCTGCAAAGAAGAGATGTACACCGCACTCCTCCATGGCTGCCCTTGGTTCGTGAGTCACCAGGCCGCTCGCTCAAGTCATGTGTTCTCAGCCACGATGCCGCCGTCCGTACAAGTTCGAACTTGGCAAGACCCTGTTGTAGTACGACTTTCGTGAGGTGGCAGTGCAGACACGACGACGCAGATATGCTCTAGTCTACGTGGTGACCTTGTCTAGACACGGCTGAGCGATTGCTCTCCTGGAAGCGAGTGGGAGACTCTGGTTCTGGACGGCGTGCGACAGGTCCGCTGAATGGGCTGGCCGGGTGTTGAACGTTGAGCGTGTGGGAGATCGAACCGTCGCGCGTTCAGTAGGTACTAGTAGTTTCGGCCGTTGTCTCTCGTGACTGTCGACCTCGGCAGTGGGTTCACTAACGAACTGTATTCTGGAGAGATCAGGTTCTGGCACTGGCCGTCTACTTACGGGCGTCTACAGATCTGTGGTGGGCTTCGCCTCGAGGTTGTTTGTAGTTGACCCCATGGGTTACTGTACCCCAGCCAGCAGTTGCAAGTCCAAGTGATCATGATACATTTGCAAGGCTGAGTCTGAAATCTCTTGAGAACGTGAGATTGATGAGTACACGGTCATGAAAGATTGTTGAGCAACCTTGCAAAGCCCAAACTGAACAACTGCATCACGGACAAGTGTCGAAGTTGCTCGTTGGAGCCGATTGTGATGCACGAATACCCTGTGGTTGATCGAAATTGTTGCTATCAGCGGAGAGAGAAGAAGAGGGAATAAACAGGAAGAATGCTCACGCAGAGTCTGACTGCGCCAGGTGCTTCGTCATTTCCATAACCCCACTCACATTGGAGGCTTCTCGTGTTCATGAGATGACCTTGGATCTACATCTTTGATGCTTTTCCATTCTCTCGCCAAAGGCGAGAATCATTCCCTGCTCGAAAGATCAGAGGTGCATAGTGTATAGTCGCACGCGCACTGTCAGCAATTATTTGTAGAGCGAACTTGCCCGAACAATCGACATCTTCCGTAGTAAACTGGCAGATCGTTCTCCGCGTTGATTATCCGTGGAGAATGTTCAAGTAGACAGGGGCTTTTCTGACATACCAACCAAGGCAAAAGTGAATAGAAATCCCAAAGTCAGCAGAGGACGCAAATAAGACGAGTTGAGACGAAGCCGCGCAGGGAAGAGGCTCACCTGAGCACAGCAACGCATCAGAGACGAGCTTCCTTGCTGTTTCTGAGACGACAAAGGTGTGGTGTCATACGACCATGTTGATATTGTAAGGAAACAAGGGTTTTGTGCGCATGACCACTGTGCGAGTAGAAAATACCTCACGAAAGCCACGCCTTTTCGAGCTACAAATGTCATGCGAACCAGTCACTATCATTTGAAGCCCTGAGTACTGAGTCCTGGGCTTCGTCGTCTTCAAACCCGATCGTGTTTTGCCTGAGGGCGTAACGACGCGCAGCAATAACACAGAAAACAAGGGAGAGAACAGTTGGAACGCACTGCGCACGTTGTTGAGCAACCGTTCGGAGGTTTCAGGTTCTCTTCACGAATAAATAAACACGCATTTTTGATGCGTCAGCGGACGTTGTAGGGACGCTCTGGGGAATAGAAGCGTGACGACTCACGAACGGAATTACCTAGACAAGATCTACAAGTCGCGTTAGTTGACCATTCATATCCAAGCAATGACGAACGGCGACCAGTCTTTTGAAATAAAAAAATAAAAAAGAGTTCTGGTCAGATATACTGGACTCGATGCTGGCCTGGATTGGAACACCAGAGTCCATCCTGATGACCCAGAACCCCAGGAGCTTCAACACAATTGTGGGATCACAGAATTAGGTCTTGCTGCGCTGGTCTAAATGCATTGACGTTCGTTTTCTGCGAGGGCCAAATAATGGGAATACGATAGGTCAGCGGGGTACACACGACTCCCGGGGCGCGCTGTGCTACTTTATGTTATCTCGCTCGTGGCGTCCCTGCTCTTCTCACTGTTTTCCGTGTTCGTGGGGAGTTACATCCATGCAAGCACCGAGCAGGACATGTATATTACAGGTATGGCTTGTAAATATCCCCTGCAGACAGAGGTTGCCTTTGTTGGAAGGTTAGTTCTGAGGGTTGCATATGTACTACCGTCAAAACTTGCCATTCAAAGCGCTCGAGCGTTTCTCGAAAGAATGGTCGTTGATGAGAACGTCGAGCTGCAACTTTTTCGGCGAAAGGTGACCCGGGCGCGCCGTCGAGAGTACTGGAGACGATGGGGAATGAAGAGAGGGCGTAGGCGTCCCAGGGTTGAGCACAGTGATTGGATGATGTAGGACAATGGGGTCACTGCGTCTAGACGAGCGGTGTAGCGAGACTTGTGGCAAGTACTAGCTAGTGACCAACCAGCGCAGACGTTTTGCTTGTGTGCAAAGGATGTAATGCGATTGCACTCAGTGAAGTGCTGTAGCAGACGTTTGCAGCGAGGCGGGATTGCTTATCGACCACAGCATGCGTTTGAAGGAATCACTGCCTAGTTTTCGGCAATCATAGAGAGTGGTAGACGACCATGACACGTCCACACGGTTCACGCAGAGTGAAACACGCCCAGAAGTCAACGCAAAGATTTAAACAGACGTACGTCCGGAAGACCAGAGGAAAGAAGAAATTGCCAAAACAGGAAACAGGGACGAGTACACGATAAAAAGTGTTCCGGGGGGATGCAGTGTGCTGAACGTGCGCTCCGAGCTCGAGTGCTGGTGACCACCGTACCATTAATGAGGATGTTATTTTATTTATTTATTTTTACATACTGGTAGAGACTCGCTACGTGACACGGACTCCATGGGTCACACATCTGTAGACGCCCGACTCGGTGAACTGACAAGAGATCTAAACCAACGATCATGAGATCTCATTTAAATTGGCTTTGATTGAGGAACACATATGATATAGACGCCGATACAGAAAACGGTGAGATTCAAATCTGGATCAGTGATCGGCGGGCATGCTGGTGTCCCTGATTATCTAAATAAACAGAATGGCGGGAAGAGTGCGTATTTTATGGCGGCTTAAGATGCTGAAGAGCTGGACTGTGTATTGCAAAGTGTGGAGAGCCTGGGGTAATATGTAGAAACGTGTTCATATTCAAATGCTATAGAGCAGTCAGTATACTAGGATCAATGTGGTGGCGAGTGTCGAGATTATTGTTACCGTATGTGCGCAGCCGCCATTCGGAAAAGCAGCCTTTCGACGTCGCGCACCTTTGCTACAAGACTAGTCTCTAGACAGTGGCTGGACCGTCGTCCTCAGGATGAATCACGAGGAAAAGCCTGGTTATATCAGATAAAACCGAGAACGATCTCGAGCTTGACTCTCATGGCCATTATCGTCCGTCTGTTTGCGAAGGCCCATTCTCGGGGAGGTGCGGAATGCGACTACGTAGTACCGACACATGGCCGAAGAGGACGTTCGCGTCTTCAAGCACGACAACGACACGCCTACCGACGAACGGTGCTTGGAAGCGAAGCCTTGCATGACCATCATGGATATATTCGCATGCCGAGAGCCAACCGTTCGGGGGACTCGAAGGTTATACCGAGTGCCAGTTTAAGCTCACCGCATAGTCAGCTGGGTCGTTCAGCTGGGCAATTGAGCCATGTCTTCCTGTTACAATTTCGATGAGCAAAACATATACGTACCCTCCGTCTGCCGTGGTGAGAGTCAAAGATGGGACTGTACGTGATCAGAAGGCAGTTCTGGCAAGGAATGGGAACCACTGACTGGAATGTGGAATTGTCCACGATTGGGAGGACGAGTGCGTCGGATGGTTTGAATGGGTTGTGCACCTCGAGGCTGGGCAAGTGGAGCTCATTGTGTGGGGGAGTGGGAACCGATGCGAGGCGTCGACGGCGATGTCGAGGGAGTGATATCCTGTGTGCAGCGTTCAAGAGGGCGCAGACGTCCCCCAACGCTGTGAGCGGGAGACAGGAGAGCGGGAGGAAGGGTGACTCAGAGAGAGGGATATGTTCTGAATATGTCGGGTGTGGAAAGTGCGGCGCTTGAGAGGCCGGCGGTGGGAATGTGTCTTTGATTCTTGGATGATGAGATGCAGAAAAGATTCTTGAAAAGAAGGAAACCGAGGTTGCTGAGACAGCTGAGCCAGAAACAGAAACAGAAACAGAAAAGCAGAAATTCTCGACAGTCGCGGGCGAAATCGAATCGTGAGATGGCTAGGGTGCTCGGCGTCGACAACCTCGTCATTAGAGTGTCACTGGGTCAGCGTTGTCATTCGTCAAAGAGCCTCGATGATGGTACGAGAAACGAGGGTCGAGACCACATACTACATCTGCCAGCGCTCTAAAAGGGGGCCCGCACTCGCGTACACCCCCCTCTCTGTGGGTGATCAGCATTGATGGCGGCGACAACAACGAGGGGATCAACTAGAACGAGCTGAGACATCGCACACATCGCACGTCGGGTGTCGGGGCGGGGCGGGGCGGCGGCGGCGGCGGCTGGACTGAGAGGGCTGACATCATTTTGATGGGGATGAGTTATCCAGGCCCTAGGTTGAGCCGCGTTCTCTTCCCCTTTTTCTGTCGAGGGTTGTCCTCTCGCCCACCTCTTGCCCAACCCGCGGGGGCTCCCACTCTCTGTCTCTGCATCATACACACAAGCACACAACTTCAAACCCAGCTTGTCTCATACTTATTATTCCCCACTCTCACCCCGACCACCACCACCATCTCCTCCTCCTCCTCCTCCTCCCCCTCCTCCCCCTCCTCCCGTCGTCGCCCCCTCGTCGTTTGCTGGCATTTACCCCGGTGGAAACGTCGGTCAAATCTCTCTGATTCTCTATTCATAACGAGCTCACAAACAATCCACTTCCTGTGATATCTACAGCACCCACTCTCCGTTGATCTTCGCCCAGCCATTTACTACCACCGCTTCTGCTTGCCGAACTCCCCCATCGGCCACTATCTCCTCTCCTCTTAATCCACCATTCATTCCCACTAGGTGCAACATCTCCACGGCCCTATCGCCTCAGGTATCTCCCTCTTTTAGACCTACCCGCACACAGCACACCTTAATCACTATCTCCTTTCATAGATAACGCACATCCCCCTCCTCAAACCTCCCTCATATTCTTTTATATAGCCCTTCTACTCACCCTGACACGCTCTCTGTCCTCCGCGATGCCTTACGCCCTGCCCTCACCATCGCTTCCCTCCTCCTCTTCGTCCTCCACAGCCACCGCTACACTTCCACCTCCCACACGTCCGGGCCACCGCCGAACCCGCTCAGCTTTTTCCGATGAAAGCGGTCCAGGCGCCTTTGTATCTATGGGATCCCTCCCCCGCCGCCGCGCGAGCAACTCCAACACCACCGTCAAAAAGCCCCTATTCCATTTCGAGGACGAGGACTCACCAGAAGAAAGCGCTGTCGTAGACGGTCCCGCCCCAGGCATGGTCTCCCCTTACTACTCTCCAACCAATTCCCTCCGACTGTCGATACAGTCTGGGCGGTTCTCACCTTCTGTGAACCCTCCTAGTCATATCCAAATACCAAAGCCGACCGTCGCGTCTTCCTCCCTTACAAACGCTGTACCATTTCCTACCTCCTCGCCAGTCACTGATAAACCTCTATCTTCCTTCATCCCACCTTCACCGCCGCATACTAGCTCTCTCCCGCGAACCCCAAGCTCACCTATCATCCTGTCGAATGGCAAGCCCCTCAAGTCTTCCTTGAAATCCTCTTCTTCCTCGCCAAATGTCGCTGGCGAGTTCGATCTTTCCCAACGGAAGCATTTCCGTGCTCAGAGCGCGCCGAGCACTCCGAGAGTTCACTTTGCCGAAAAGAATGCAGGGTTGGAGACTGTGAAAGTGTTTAACAAGGGAGGAAAGCCCGCAAGCTTGTCGAAACCGCCGGGAGAGGAGACAGAGACAGAGACAGAAGCAGAATCGTATCCTTTCCCGCTTCTCTCCTCCAATTCCATGTCCATGTTTGGATCCTCGCTAGCATCGGCAGGTTCAAGCAGTGCGTTGGCATCTCAGCAACTCCTGCATGAAATCGACAACACACCTTATGTGACGTCGGCTATACCGAACCTCTCTCCAGCGCCCCGCTCCAACGTTTTGTTGGAAACTATCACCCTTCCGAGGACTCGACCGCCAACGCTACGAGGAACTGTTCTGGTACGGAATCTCGCATTTGAGAAGAATGTTGCTGTTCGTTTTACGCTCGATGATTGGCAAACGACAAGCGAGGTCACTTGCAAGCATGTTGTCAGTCTTCCTGGTCTTCCGCCCCCCTTCCCGAGTGAGTCGAGAGTGAGTAAGACAGTGGGAGACGCGGCGGCGTGTTTGGGACATGAGGAAGAAGAGAAACCTGCGTGGGATCGTTTCTCGTGCGTATTTATCTTATCCCTCTTGATAGTTTGAACTAACGATGACATGCTTAATGTTTGCCTTTTATAGATTCACGATCAGATTGGAGGACTACGAGACCAAACTGGCAGAACGCACGATTTACTTGGTCGCGCGGTATATTTGTCCAGCCGGCGAGTTCTGGGACAATAATGATACCAAGAACTATCGTGTCGGGTTCCGCAAGAGTGCCGCCTCGCCTTTGTCGACTCCTAGGACACAACCATCGACGCTTGGTAACATGTCGTTCTCGCAAGGGACAGCTGGTAGCGGCGTAGTGACGAGCCAGCAGAGGACGTTCAGCGCACCGAGCTCGCTCAAGTGCACGCCTGTGACGGGTACCGCCGCACCCGTGGTCTCGCGAGTGAGCGTCAACAGCTCAGAGGCTCCTCGACGAGCTGTCACCATCTTCGCCGCTCCCAAGAGTCCCGTTGAGGAAAGCGAGAGCGAGGTCGAGAAGACCCCGATTGAGAAGGATGTGGAGGAGTCTGAACAGAAATTATCTGCAACATCGACTGCACCGGCCCCTCTCGTTTGGAGAAATTCATACCCTCAACATAAGCCAACCCTCGCTGGCTCATCGTCTTCGACCGGCTCCCAGCATTCCTCAACGTCTCTCCCGGCCTTCTTCAGTAGCGCGCCGTCGAGGAGTCCCACCACGCAGAAGTATATCTCAAGGCGGCTGAGCTTGAGCAACTATGTCGCGCCTACTGTGCACCCCGCTGAAGAGCAGAAGGTTGGGAAAGAGGGTGCATTGGCGACGCCCCCGACAACACCTCCTAGGGAGGTGCGGTTGAAGGAGCTGCCTGATTCCGCCAAGGAGCCTCACAATAGCACATCCGACGCATTGTCGCCACTCATCATGATTGGCGGTATGCCTGCTTCGGATGTCTCTGGCCCATTCGCTCCACCCCAAGTCACCTCTTTCACTTCCCGTACTACTGCCCCTCCTGCCATCAAGACCTCTAACCTCGCTGATACAAACACTGATGCGGACGACGTTTCGTCTTCTGCTTTGCCGTTCTCTCCTACGTCGCGTGCGAGGTTTGGAATGAGTGGATTGGGAGCACAGTTTGGGAGCTTGAGTCAGCTCGCGAGTCCGCCTGTATCGAGACAAGGATCGGAGAACTCGACACCGAGTTCGAGTGGAAGGAACTCACCGAACAGGAAGCCTTCGCCTCCGCCTACGTTCTTGCGACGCAAGGAGAGCCCTACTCGTGTTGATATACCGGAATCGACGTTTGTTCACGAAGTTAACAAATTGTCGCCTGAGGAGTACGAATCGCAGGTAACAACGCCTACACCAACGTCACCTGGCGGTTCTGGACCCGTGCAGGTCCCTGGCCAGTGCAACAAGGTGGACACTTCTGACTCGTCCTACGCTGCTTTCGTTCGTCAGTGGTGTTTCGCGCAGTCTGCGCCTCCTACACCAGGCTCGCACGCGGCCTCACCTAGCAACTCTACCCCTCCCACACCCACACCTGTCCCGATCACGTCTCTGGGCTCGCAAATGTCGCCCTCCTCCTTCGCCGGATCTCCAGGATTCGGGCTCGCGAGCTCCTTTGGTGTCGGGTCGAAGAGACAGCAAGCATGGCCGGCTGATCAGTTCAATGGGAGCAATGTTGTGTTCCCTGGTTTCGGGTTTGGTGGGCAAAACGGCCAGAGTGCCGTAGTTGGTGGTGAGTCGCATTCTCTGTTCGATGGTGTCATGGATGCTGCTGCAGTATCGGGGTATGCGAGGAGGATTATTGTCTAGACTCTAGAGCGTTGGAGAAATGTTGTTTTGGATTTATATCCCCCTCTCTGCGCGCATCTATGTTTCATCTATATGAGCTTTCATTTTTTTGTTCTCTGTCGCTGTTCATCCAAGCCAACTTACTGCTATGCTGCTCGTGCGTGCGTGATTTGCGTGGATGATGTTATAAAGGCGCAACAGCGGCGAGAGAGAGCGGCGAGAGAAAGGGACACGAAAGCTGATGCATCGTTCGATTATAGCTCAAATGCTCTGAGGAGTTGACCGCCTTCTTCGCACCGAATCCCGACCGCTGTCTGTTTCCCGCTCGACGTTTCCCATCACGACCAGAAAAAGGTGATGAAAACGCACGATTTTTTGACACGACCTACGGCATGGAGTAATACAAACGACCGTCATTACTCGAATACCCCCCTCGGACCTTGCCCTTCTTACGTCTCTCTCGACCATTCTGACCTCCCAAACAACCACCTGTCCGCATCCCGTTGTCGAGGAACTCACCAGGCGCGTTGTGAGTACGTACAAACGTCGCTCGTCTCGCTTGCACGCACCGAGGTTCCGTAGTTTGCGCGGGGTCAGCTGATCACATTGGCTCTCTCCACATTTCCCCATATTTGTTATTTTCTCTCGCTAGGTGGTCATACGACCGAGGTCGTTCTCATCGCTGCAAGGACGGGTATTCTTGTGGTCATATATACGCGGTCCCCACACCCCAAGATTTGTCGGACATGCAACCCCCTGCTCTATCTCACTAACCATCATTGTTTCCGTGTACATCATCCTCTCTGAGTCACCGTCTCATTGGTCATACCCTCTATATCTCCTCATCTGTTCCAACCTCTCCTCGTGTATGTTTACCCTCTCCCTCTCATATTTTCCGGTTTCCAAAAATACCGCGGCGGCATAAAGGCCGTTACTCAAAATTCTCGTTTAGACCCGTGTAATCTTCACCATATGTACTCATCTGTCTCTTTAGCTTGCATCTATTCAGTCTCATGTCACTCACATATATTCATCACACTGGACGCTATGATCTTTTATCTTGCAATCATAGAATGTCTTCTCCTCACTTGTCTGCTCATCGTGATTCACTCTGTTGAACATCCGATCCAGGCTCAGTCCATCTTCATCTAGTGGGCTGATAGTATTAGAAGGTAGTACTATACATTGTACGTGGTGCAATTAAAACATTTTGAACGTATGCAATCGTATTTAGTTAATACTATGAAACCGCGGTCGTTCGGCAATTCAACTTGAACTTGGTCTCTCATTACCTAGATACTATCACTGTACGCTCCCGGCCCATGCTCACATGTGCACACTCGGTAGCCTCGCGTTAGGCACACGTAGCATGTTCGCTATCTTTGCCATTCCTTATTCGACAAATTAGCAGTGCCGAGATAGCACACGTTGGAGTTTCGAATACCGAGTTAATAGCGAAGGTTGGCAAATGAATTAATGAATTAATGATTGACCATCCGCAGTGTGATTAGCCCACTCGTCAATGTTATCGTCAGCTATAGAATCGTACTCCAACTCATCATTAATGACTGCGACCATTGAGTCGGGCTGAAGCCACAGTCGTGAGAGACTGCGGCCGTGCTTGTAGTATGAATGCACCAGAAATAGAAGGTAGCGGAAAATCGAGAGATGTTCGAGACGTTCAATATTCAATATTCAGTGTTCAATCACGGTTCGAGAACCATGCTCTGGGCTAGATGATATGACCGAAAGTTACCGGTCCATCGCAAGCCAAAGTCTGAGAGAGTTTGGGAAACCTGGTGACTCTACAATTGGCGGTAGTCACCGATGGGAGAGATGTCAGCCTAATTGAGAGAGACCATCAAGAAGATACGTGTTACGGCTTATCTAAATTTATAGGACGAATGTGCACGGAAAGGGACTAGTGGAGCAAATCAGTTGGGTTGCCGTTATATGGTCGGGGTTGGTCGAGAGTGGCCAGGAGTCGAGCTATAGCTGGCGAGAACCCACGGTTCAGTGGAACTTTAGTGATCCCAAATATCCCTGAACAATGGGTATGGAGTTTGGCGTGGAGGCTGGGGAGTGTCTTTGACAGGGCAACTTGGTTTGTGATTCTAGGGTCTTTGTCAGTCGTGAAGCTAGGTCGACGAGTAATGATCTCTCAGAGTAACACGTAAAGATGAAGCTCACCATTGTTCTTGTTGCCCACCTGATCATCAACTACGGAAGGAAATCAGGGACAAGTATGCAACCGAAGCACTGCACAAGTAGAAGAATTTTCACATACGCACCTCAACAAAACTCCGCCTTCCACCACGTGTAAGGACGTCGACTAGGCTCGAGTAACGCAGAGCGAAGAGACCATCATGCGACCGGAAGCCATCTCAGCTGTATCAAGCGACCACTTTCAAGAGATGGGGGCAAGTCCTCCGATATGGCAACTTTCTAAAGGTAACTTATTGGATCGTTGGGCCTTCTCTAGAACGTGAGAGACAGGATAGAAAATGTCAGATAGATGACTTCCCGAAGGGAGACTATGAATTGCTCTTTGCCGTGAAAGCAAGACCTACAGGTGCCGCAGCATTGAGCGGAGCTGGAAGACATAGCATGTACACAGCGTCGTACTGGTTCTGGGTGGTATATACCCTGGTTTCTGTTCATCCGTATTCTTAAAGAACATGAGTTTTCTCATCTTTGCGTTGACAAAGATTTTGTTGTTGTCTTGTCAGAATGCTGGCAGCATGATTCACCAGAAGATGGCTCCAGCGGTCGTGGTCGAGTGACATCTTAATGTAGTGTCGGATACGCACGGTGCCACCAGACCCATAGCCTTAACATACATACAATCCGTACGGTGCTTTCTTCTTCGGGCTCAGTTCGCTGAATAGTCAGTCTACTATGAGCTACTGCATGACACAGGCACCAGTGTGAGTATTTAGATATCCGAGTACAATAGCTTGCGCAACGTACCACTATATGTGACGCTCCCCCCTGCCTCACCATTCAGCAGAAACTGTGCGTGCCCTAAAAAGAGAGGCTGGCCGCAATGGACCGAAGGACTCCCTTCGCCAATTTGGAGAAATCGTAATCTCTCGCGAGTCGTGTGAACGATTTGGCAAAGTCAAACATCAACGCTCAACGCTCAACGCTAACACCTATATTGTTAAGTTACAGTAAACGCGGTTGTTGAAGTCGTCTGTCACATCATCCAAATCTCTGGTCAGAGGCCAAGCTCATGCGAAACAACTCACAATACGCTCCCATAAATATAATCCTGTAGCAAGCCCGAATTCAGCGACGAGTAGTATTCGAGCTCTAGCTACTAGGTAACGGTGACTGTAGTAGTACTAACCTGAATATAAGTTCCAACTCTTGTTGAACTTGCCAGTGATGGCTCCGTGACTGTTCACCTTTTCAAGCCGCGGCTGGCGGGTTCACTGGAGCGCTAATATCCACGTGGCTTTTGTAAACTAACCGTAAGCGCCTAATGACGCTTCCAACGAATGCTTTCGACGTTCGTTGTCAGTGACCAGACCGTTCTGAAGGGGTAGACTTGAAGTGAGTAGCTCACCTTATCTCATTTTGGTGTCAACTGCTGACTACTCGAAAAGTTTAGTTGCGGATTCGGTCTTTAGGACTGCACAAACAATACCGGGATCATTTGTTTCGGTCTGATTCAAGCGTAAGTACTTTTTTACATGCTCGCTCCATAGGTGAGTTCTTCAGTCAACAGAAATACTATATAAATCAGGCTTGAATCGCATGTGGGCTACTATGTACTCATGAAACTCTAGGAGCACATACAACGTACAATGTTAACTAACCTTCGAAGTTCGGAGTGTCTCTCATAACTCCATGGCAATATCAGTCGGAGGCCGACGGGCCTCGCGCGGACCGGCTGTAGAACCTGAAGTTCAACTGACACGGTGAAGACTCGAGGAATCGAGACAAGGGGGACAATCGTTCAGGTAAGTCTACGCAGACTGGTGACCTGTCTGCCCCCCGGGCGCTGTATATATTGAGCTGATAAATCTACGCAGTTTCCTCGAGTCTCTCGTATGCGATAAACAATCTCCGGGGCGGTCTATCCTTTGGGCAGCATTGCGCATCTGAGCTCATCGGCAAACCCACTCATGACACGCATGGCATGTGGATGATGCGCGGTATCATATACGCTTCGATGTGCCCCTTGTGACCTCTTCAATGTCGGTGAAATACGAATGATGCAAGTATAAGAATACAACGACTTCGTTCATTTGGCTGGATGCAAGACTTGCACTCCTTCACGATGATGAAATCCCTTTTATGTTCCTTTGCGTTCTTCTCCTTTGCGTCAGCATGGTCCACGTTCATCGTCCCTCACACAGACGGTCAAGACGATATCCCTGCATTAACTTCCGTTCTCACCGCAGGCAATTACACAAACAATGCTACCATCCTTTTCGAAAAGGGCATCACGTACAATATTTTCACGCCTATCAAATTCCCTTTCCTCAACAGCGTGGAGATCGCTATTGAGGGAAACTTGACATTGCCGAATGACATTCCGACCGTTCAAGGTAAGTCATGTCATCTTACTTTCTGAATTTACGTGCCTCCTGACTACATGATTGTTGTGTAGCTGCCGTCGCATCAAAAAGTTATCCTGGGGCATGGTAAGATACCGAGTGAACGTCATACATTTGGAATATTCGTTTATCTTCAGTATAGGGTGGCATTCTCTGGCGGCAACAATGTCACTTTGCGAGGGACGACTGATCCTACGTGGGGATGGGTAGATGCTCATGGTCAATCGGTGCGTCTCGATGTGATTATAACTTGCATATGCTAAAATTGGTTTAGTGGTGGGATGCTCAGCAACAGACGAATCGTCCGCATGGTTGGGCATTCAGCAAAATCACTAGCGGCGTTATACGGGACATGAAATTATGGAAGGCGAGAGAGGCATTTGACGGTGGCAGTAGGCTTCGTCTCACTGATATGTATCTAGCCGATCGGGTGGTGCTTCTCCACTAGTGGCTCTTCAAATCTCCATATCCTCAACAATTTGATCGTAGCGCTATCTAATACTGAGGTAGGATTATAGTCATTTCTCTGATTGACGACATCTGAACGAAATTATATAGTCCTTCCCGTTCAACACGTAAGTCATTGTGTCTTACCATGCGATGTTCTACTGATCACAAACAATACAATATTAGAGACGGTAGAAACAGCTTCATCTAACTAGGATAGATCTACTTTAACGGAAGCATCAACAGGGTTTTCAGCAGGTGGAACAAATATATTGTTTGAGAATAACATTGTTCAGAACGGCGACGATTGTCTCACTGTTGGAAGTGGTGCCAAGAACATTCACTGGAGGCGAGTTTTCCTTGGCATCCTCGCGACGGCATCATTGATCCTCTCAATAAGGAACTCTTTTTGTGAAGGCGGTCATGGTCTTTCTATCGGGTCTCTGGGCTCCGGCGGATCGGTTGCAGATGTTGAGAATGTTCTGTGAGTGCATTAGACTTTTTTTGTTCTCGTAATGACGCTAATATTCGTGCATCTATAGAATTGAAACAACGACTATGGTACTATCTCTGTATACTGCATGCGTTATAATGATTGACCCAGATGCAGAAAAATTCTCTTTACGCAGCGAGATTCAAAAGTTGGACCGGTGGAAATGGATTCGCGCGCAAGTGAGTCACAAGTTGCTTCCTTTTCGATGCACACATTCTGACCTTGGTTAATACGTAGTGTAACTTGGCGTAATATTGAGTTCGACAACGTTCCTTTCCCAGTAAGTTCTGGTCAAAACTTATTGGGTAGTATGGCAATCACTAAACTACTTGCCTCTAGATTTATGTGACGCAAAAGTATGTCCTTCACTTTTTGCATGCTTGCTTTGACATGACTATGCTCACGACTTCAGCTACTGGGATCAAGAAGTGTGTCTGCTCCATTGGTGGGTATTTTGATATACTGAGATTTGTTTAAGGATGGCGCGCCTCCAAATTCAACAGTCACGAACAATACTCATATCGAGGACTTCCTCTTCGAAAATTTCAAAGGCACCATCGAGGAGTAAGTGGGTTGGAATTATTTCCTTTCATAATCCGACTTAGAAAAATCTTGACTCGTAGTAAACCATTTGTCGAAGGTTCCTGTGTGACCGACCCATGTTGGTACGCCGTTCCTGGTGCGACGGGAAAAGAAGTCATCATATTCGACCTATATCAGAACACGGGTGCGCATCTTTTATTATTAGGGGTTGGGTAAATTTTTTTTGTGAATTGTTAAACTGTGTTCACAGCGACGAACATCGTGGCCAAAAACATATCTGCCGAAACGGAAACAGGTGCTCAAGTCACTGTGATGTGCAACACCACAACAGTGAGTAGAGACCTTGTCTATGATATTATTTGTTTATCGTTTGGTAGGTTTCGAGCGATGTGGGCTTCAAATGCTGGAACGGGCCGTATGTTCCTACGAAAGTGGGACTTTGACGAATTTTCTTTTCGTTTCGGCTGTCCTTACGGTGTTCGATTGTGGCTGCTGTTATTTTGTTAGTAATGCACTACTGGTATGCCTGCTATACATAATACATATTGCTGGGCTAACGGACAGTGGGCCTCATCAACGTGATTTGTGGCCACACGTTACTATCATGTGGTTTATATCTACTTATACACAACAAGTGAACCAACCTAATAGTACCGTCTCACCGAAATCAGCCACAGGTAGCATCAAGCAAAATATTATTGAAATCGGACATTTCGAAGAACTCGGGGTTCCTAGACGAGAATAGTACTGTAAAACAACGAAAAATATTCTCAAACCTCCAATGTAAACACCTTCTATTTTAGGCCGAAATGCAGCTGAATGTCTGAGTGAGCGCTAATAAAGGTGTCTGCCCTGAAGCAAGCCACCCGACGTGTGACTGTATAGTCTTTTCCCAGGCTCTCACTCACCGCCAGTAACAGTAAGCATGTCTCTCCGCACGTCGCCGCCGCACAAATTCACGACTACAGAAGATGCAGATCTTCGTCAAGACCCTCACGGGCAAGACCATCACCCTCGAGGTCGAGTCCTCCGACTCTATCGAGGCCGTTAAGGGCAAGATCCAGGACAAGGAGGGGTATGTGCAATAGCGATCATATGGCATACAAGTGAGCGAGGCTGACTGCGACTAACTCGACAGAATTCCTCCGGACCAACAACGTCTCATCTTTGCCGGAAAGCAGCTGGAGGATGGCCGTACTTTGAGCGACTACAACATTCAGAAAGAGTCGACTCTTCACTTGGTGCTCCGGTGAGTTTTAGCAAGTCGTATGCTTCAAATACAAAGAACTTAATTCCCTGGTCAAGTCTCCGTGGTGGAATCATTGAGCCCTCGTTGAAGGTTCTCGCTTCAAAATACAACTGTGACAAGCAAATCTGTCGCAAGTGCTACGCCCGTCTCCCTCCCCGTGCCACCAACTGCCGCAAGCGTGGTTGTGGTCACTCGTCTCAGCTTCGTCCGTGAGTTATCTTCTATGCACAATTCTGAGGTGGTATTCCTGATCTACTTGTGTATACAGCAAGAAGAAGCTGAAGTAGTGGTATGCGCTTCATGCAGCAAGTGCTATCATTACAAGGGGCTCGTTTCATATTTTCTGTACTCTCTCATCGCATTGTTATGATATGCATTTCGAGCTTTCCGTTGTTATCAGTGTTCTACTGACAGGAGTGATCATTTTCTCGATTGTGAGTGCAATGTGTTTATGATCTTTAGCACAGAAGACTTCTGCGATATGCGTTCATCAACCTTGCAGTCAGGTACCTACGCTCCGTTAAGATATGTACAAGACATCCATCTGAGGCTCAAGAAAAGCAAAGACACCAAAGAGTTACGCGCATCTGGACTACAACGGTCAAGCTGTCATCCAATGGCTAAACTATCGCCATCGTATGACGCCGCAAAAGCCTATAACCAATACAACGAAGCTACTGTAGGCTTCATTCTCAGTAGAGATCCCTTGGTTGGATATGCATGTGCAAACATAATGCCATTCTGACCGCTGAATGGAGCGCATAGAGATAAAAGGGATGCTAGAGTTACAACATTTACTCCTCGTCCTCCTCGTCGCCACCCTCTTCCTTCTTGGCGGCTGCAGCAGCACGCTTGCGCTTGACACGACCGGCGCGACCACCACCGTACGGAGAGGTAAGGGCAAAGTCGATGTGCTTTTGGGAGTCGAGACGAACGACGAAAGAAGGGACGTTAACAATTTGTCTACCAACGCTGTTGGTGGATCCATATGTAAATATCAAATCATTGTGTTGTTACTTTAACTGAAATAACGTACCGAATGTGTCGCTGCCTGATCAAAACACGAGCGTGGTGGATAGACTTAGCAAGGCCACTCTTGAAGACCTGAGTCTGGAGACGACGCTCCAAGAAGTCCTCAATCTTGAGGGACAACACGTAATCGAGACGCATGCGAGACTCGTCGAGCACACCAACGCGGACGAGACGACGGATAAGGGCGTTACCCTCGAACAGACGCTTGGGGTCCTTAGGGTCAAGCTTCAAGAGTTCACGAGCAGCACGACGAATCTTGGAAAGGGTGAGACCGATACGCCAGATCTCACGCTTGTTGCGGAGACCGTACTCGCCGGCGAGCTACCCAACAAAGGTGTCACACAAATGCTTTGAACGGACTCAGTAACCACGTACCTTCAGCTCGGCATCGAGACGAGCGGACTCGAAAGGTCTACGAGGGACCTTGGCACTGTAATATCACCAAGAGATGACAATGGGGCACGGCCGTAATCAGCACAAGTGCATCCCTCCACTATAGTGGATCTTGAGTAAAAGAAAGACAGCTCACGTCTTGCTATGGTTCCGCGGGGCCCTAACGAGCCATTGTCAGCACACAACAGGTTTGAGATCGAGTCTGACGACATTACCTAGGCATTTTTCTTGAGGTTGTCGGAAGAGGCGGCGATGAAGTAGCCTAACGCGACCTTGCGGATTGCTTCACTGAGTGCGGGGCCAAAGCCGCACAAATAATCTGTGAGCGCTCCAGCCACAGCTGTACAGAACTAAAGCCACAATGCGGCATATCCCGATGATAGGCGCCCACACTCGAGTTTCGCCTGAGTCTGTCGTTCCCGTCACCGACACCAGCACCGACCCCGACGACGTGAGTATCGCTGCTTGTTCGCCGGAGGAGACAGCATGAAGTCTTACAACTCTATTTTCAGCCCTCAAGATGCCGCACTCCTTTGGTTACCGCGCGCGTACGCGCGATATGTTCAAGAGGGCCTTCAAGGGTACGCTTGCCGCGATCATGGATACAGAGGGATCAGCTGAAATATGTGTGGTTAATAGAGAAGGGTCAAATCAAGCTCTCAACATACCTCATCACCTACCGAGTCGGAGATATTGTTGATATTAAGGCTAATGCTGCTCAGCAGAGGGGTATGCCTCACAAGTACTACCATGGGTATGTTATCCTTAGGTTGCATCCTCAGACTCTATTACTGAATGGAACTCGTGTTACCATAATAGTCGCACCGGTATTGTCTACAATGTTACACCGCACGCCGTCGGTGTCATTGTTTACAAGGTCGTCGGCAACCGTTACATCGAGAAGCGGGTAAACATCCGCGTTGAGCACATCAAGCACTCAAAATGCCGACAGGAGTTCCTTGATCGTGTCAAGAAGAACCACGAGTTGCACGCTGAGGCTAAGGCCAAAGGTGGTACGTTTATTTCTTTGCTTTACCAAATGTCTGTCGCTGAGGGCCAAATCTGTACCTATGTCTTAGAGCGTGTGACGCTCAAGCGTATCCCCGTCCTTCCCCGTGGTGCCCAAACAGTCTCAACAAAGGATAACGCACCCCAGACCTTGGCACCTCTGCCATACGAGACTACCATCTAAAACCTCCCTTGCTCTCGTTGTTGCGTTGTTATTCTTTTCAGGATATGCTCTACCATTGTCCCTTACTCTATGCATCATGCAATGCTAAGCATACCATCTCCGCAAGATTGTATCAATATCTCTATCTCGATTTGTGAAAGAGTAAAACAATGTACCTTGTGCAACGTAAGTTACATAGCACCCAAAGCTTCCTGACCAGTTTATCTCAGCTGTGAAATACCTCGCACGCCACTACATACTATTTTTCGTAGGGTTGTGGCCATGGCATGCCGCCTATCCCATCATGTCAACTCCATTCCGACCTTGTCCCAAATTCTTCTTCACCTCATATTCAACTTGGGCTCGAGGGCGACTGCCGAACGTAGCGGAATCTCATTTTTGCTATAATTCACCGTTGCTGCTATCTTCTATGTATCCAGTACAGCTCGTTTCGAGCCCGCAAGAGGTTTAGTAAGTAACAACGAGGACCATGTCCTGTGTCTGTCTGTCTGTTGCTCTCATCTATGTGGACTCCAACAAACCGCAGTGCGAAGTGATGGTGTTAGCGTATTGCATCCCTGCTCTACTCCGGCCGTGACTCTCAACCGATCTACAGGTTAGCTATTGACTACGATGTTCTCTCTAAAGCTGCTGCTCGCAGGATTATTCGTCCTGCTCTGGGTGGTTTCCGCGCAAGCTATAAACTTGAACATATACCGTTTAAAGGAGAGTCGTCGTCGCAAGCTATCTTGAGTTCCGCCGTCGATGGCAAAATATGTGAACTTTCTGTTTTTATCATCGATAACCTGACACTGTCCAACCAAAGTTTTAAACATTTACAGTTGAGATTGTTACCAACTCGGTGTTTGACGGGTACCAACTTCGTCTCACTGAGCCTCATATCTGCGACACAACCATAAAATCGTTCTCGGGTTATTTAGATATCAGCAAATCGAAACACTTGTTCTTCTGGCAAGCTCTTCTATGTGGTAATGTCGAGGTTGAGGTTCATAACACTAGGTTCGAATTTAGGTTTTTTGAAGCTAGACAAACCCCCGAACATGCACCTTTGATGCTATAGCTCAATGGTGGGCCAGGAAGCAACAGCGTTGGCGCAGGTCTCATTTGAGAACGGGCCATGCTGGGTAAATTCTCCAAGGCAATGACACTATTTGGAACCCCTATTCGTGGAACGACAAAGTTAGTATCGTTTATCTCGAAGAACCCGCTGGCACAGGATATTCCTATATCGAAGACGACTCGGGTGTGCCTACTCTCGCAGATCTGGCAGTCGACGTCCATGGTTTCTTGCAGCTGCTCCTACACCGTTTTCCCGGTTATGTCACGCGTCCATTCCATATCGCGTTGGAGAGCCGGGGTGGCCATTATGGCCCGCACATTGCGAACTACATTCATCAAAAGAACAAGAAAAGGCTCAACTTGGTACCTCGGGTTGGTCAAACGAGGATCAATCTGGCTTCCACCATCCTCGCCAATGGTCTCACGGATCCATTGAACCAGTTCTCTACAATTGAGAACCTCCCATCTTGTCAGTAGTCAGTCCACAACGGTACGAATTATCGTGGACTAACGAAGCCATAACCTTCTCACAGTGACCAGAAAAAATCCATACGACCTTCGCAAACTTACACTGATATGGGTGATACTATGTGCTATGATGGACTGGCTGCAATTCATAATTACTTGAATTTGACTGAAACGAAGCTCGCACTTGGGGGTTGACCCCGATTTCGGCTTCCAGCTAACCAATGCCAGCATTACCAAACCAAGCGTTCTACTCTAGTGGTCAAGCGATGTACAACAGCGCAGCTTTACTCCCTGAGCTTGTCAATAGTGGGGTGAGACTATTAGCTTATGCAGGGGATACTGGTACGATTCACTCCTCCTATACCTGAGTTGTCCGCTGGCCTTACACGTATGTTTAGATGGCGTTTTCAACTATCAGGTGGGTCTAAGTACATGGTCAATTGAGAGATTCACATGTGCTGATCATAACCAAGGGTATCGAACTCTGGAAGGAACGACTTGATCACCACTTCCATGTTGAATTTGGTCTTACCTCACCAGAGCCCTGGAGGACCGAGAAGAGAGGATACTTCGCTGGAACAACTCGCACCGCAGGTGAAGGTGCAGGCAATGTGATCTTCGTGTGCATCTTCAACGCAGGGTATGTTCTCTTTAAAACTCTGGAAGACGGCTAGCCTCATCTGTTTATCATTACTAGGCATTTGGCTCCTCACGATCAACCTGAAGCTAGTTTAGTAAGTCATTTCTGTCTTGAGAGCAGTATACCTCCCGTAACCCAATACGACTGCTTACAGGATATGATCGCACACTAGGTCGATAATGTGCCATTTGGTGTCTGATGTAACGCTAAACAATGTTGCCAAACTTTTGTTAGAATCTTTGTAAAATGTAATCACCACTCACTTGAATAGGTATTCAATACCCTTGGGATCAGCAGATACTTCTCTCGTATGTGGGTATGCTTCTAATCTTTGAGCTTAAATATATCTCTTGTCGCAGGACTACGAGTAGAGAAAGTTAAGGGTATGTGCCGGAAAGGCCTAGGCTAGCGTTTGCACATGTGCAGCCTTTAACTAGGGAACGACCCCTGAGACGACAATCTATGAAAAGAAAAAAACATTTTTCATATCGAAAGCCACGACCGTGAGCATTAGTTGGAAGGCCTCGACCATGACTTTTACCGCCTTCAACAAAGGTAAATGAATAGATCACTCGGCATTCGAAAGCAAGCCTATCATGTCCCTTCTTCCAGAAATCGTAGTGTACTTAACACTTTTTTACAAGTGATTTTGTCGACGATGTACCACTGCCCCGGGGTCCGATAGCAGAAAATCCTACGAATAAAATGAGATTATAACGGCGTGAAGTGTCGCTTACTCTATAGATCAGATACCGTACATGTTTCTAGCATTGTCTCTTGATATACGCATAACACTTTCTAGATCCCACTGTCCACCAGCTTCATTAGCCACCCGAGCTACGAACTCCGCAGTCCATGGTAGCATCGCCGTATGACAGAGGGGTAGACGTTTCCCCTTGACTGCTGGTAAAGACTGATATATGTTTCCCGGTACCATGAATGGCGCGTCTGTCTCCAATACGATGCGAAGTGGACCGGAAGGTGCCATTTCTCGGATTACAGCAGAGGTATTGAGGTTCGAACTGTATGTAATCACACCTGAGAAGAGTTCGAATCAGAGGGGCTCGCCGAAATATTGCGTGTCAATATACCTGTGATTCCAATATAAAGATTCTGGAAGTGAGCGAGCATTCGTGCTGCCCATTCAGGAGAATCGGTATAACAATGAATGTGTATCTTGAATTCATATGCGGTGGGCAATAAGGACGTCTGCGATAAAACTAGGGCTTACTCGATGATCGTTAGGGACTTCAGCTTTGAGGATGCGTTCGGTGTCGTCTTCGGCCTCTCGGGTATGTATCGTGAGTGGTTTGCCCAGCTCTACCGCTTTACGGAGTTGCCTAGTGAAAACCTCCCGCTGCCGTTCACGGGGCGAGCTATCATAGTGGTAGTCTAAACCGATCTCACCCCAACCAACGCAGCGTGGATGGGCCATGGCCTCTACGCTAAGAAACCTTGTCAGTATACTCTAAATGTTTGATTGGGCCTACTCAAACCCACATATCGCGCTCCACGGCATCAGTGTAGTTTCTTGCTTCATGGCTATGTAGAGTATATGGTCATCTCCTCAACGACAGCAGCTTGGTTCTCGAACAACTTACGGATGAATACCTGCAAAAGAATCGTACATGGTCAGCTGCATGCCATAAATACCAACATCAACGAAACATACCCATAACAAACCAATATTGAAGGCCACCCCAGTCCTTTTCTCTCTGCTCCTTTGTCAATGCAGAATCTGCGATTTCCTTCCACTCCGACTTCATGACTGGAGCCTCACACCAAACATCTACTATTGCCTCGACTCTACGTCCATGATACATTGCCTTGACGAAATCCCATATCGTCTCGTGCTTTCCAGGTTTATAGGTGTTCTGGTACGAGCTAAACGTAGACAAGAGGTGTGTATGGGTATCCACGGTCGCAGTATGGTCACTGTCGGGTAAGTCAGTACGGGCAGGATGTACCGGGAGAAGCAATGTCTCCTCTGGAGGGGTGTTCGTCTTCTTCTTTGCCATTGCAGTTTGCTTACGAGTGTACCTGGATGCTAGTCGTGCGAAACATACGCTAGCAGCCTTCAGGCGGTATAGAGGAACAGGATGACTCGCGTGGCTTTTGCCACGGTTTATAACTGGCGAGTTAGAGAATCGTGTGAGAGCCAGAGAGTGTGTTACAAGCTTGACAAGACTCATACACTCTAGCAGAGCTTTCTGAGACGGGGCTGGTCACTGTGGAATGTAAAGTTGGATGAGTGGTGTACACAGTCAACTCATTCGAATTGTTGGAGCGCGAGCAAATTCGAACACGCTCACATCCGCGGAAAAACAGAAACTTGAATAATCTTGTACAGAGATACATTTCATAGAGTAACTATTTATCGTGCATTACATACAGATATGTCCTTCAGACCAACGAATAGATGTACAAAGATCCTTGACTAAACATAACAGCTGCGAAAAACAATCGACAGGGAAAAGCGAAGCATGAAAGAAGAAAAGCGAGTGGCTACTCCGATCCACCTCCAGCGAGCTCGAGAATCAGTCGGCACGCGACATCCATGAAGACAAAGGGTGATACAACCTCATCGTCTCGGACAACGAGGTCTTTGACGGAACGACTGCACTCCGACGCCGTTTCCGAGAGGTTATAATCTGGATGAGCCATATCGAAGATACCGGCGTTAGGGTCAGGAGAAGCCTTGTACGTTTTCTTATGGTGGAAGTCGACAAGATAATTGATAGAATCCACCATGTAAAGCTGAAGATTCATGAGCACCTGTTACAAATAATCAGTGAGCGGACCATTGCTCAACTCGTGAAAAAAACACGCACCACAACGTCTTGTACTCGTGCTCGAGTCTCGATGAAGTAGATGGCAGAAGCAGTTCTGAGGTCCACATACCCATCCATATCCCGCGCGCGTTCAATTTTTGCTCTTTCTGATCTGTCTCTGGGACGACGGATCCCTCCAAGCCCTCCAAGATCGCCCTTCTCTTTCCACTCCATGCCTAATGCTTTGAGTGTCCGATATATTTCCAGCATCACTTCCATGGGCGGTGACCGACTTCGGATACCGAAGTGCCATTTCGTACGATGCTGTTTCTTTTCCTTTACAGGCCATTGTCGTTTGGCCGTAGCATAGGAGGCGAGATGGTGTTGTTCGGGAAGTTGGTCGGGTAACGACGAGTTTAGGACGGCGAAAGTGTTCTCAGTCTCGTTTTGAGGCGTTGAGAAGTCTAAACCGTCGTCGTCATCCTCTTCATACTCAGTGAACTCGTTATCGAATGGATTCTCTTCGAGTTCAGTTCCCCCGCTGGGCGAGATAGCATTTGGAGATATTGGGTTACGAGGCTGCGCAATATGGTGAGAGGCGTCACTCCAATACCGATGGCCGAAACTCACGTCCATAGCAGCAAGCTGTGCATCTCGTTCCTGCTCCTCAAATTCGGCTACTGTAGACAATTTGTTCAGAAAAAGCCATAGATCAAGGGAACTGTACTTACAGTCGCGCCCAAGTCTACGTTTATCTCTTAAGAGCATATATGCAACTTTGACCGCGTTGCCTTGTGGCCCATCGTCTCGCCGAAGACATTCCCAGATGTCTTCACGGTCTACACCTTGCATTCTACTAGCCAAATCGTCGACAACGTCCTCCTCAATACGACCTAGTCCATCTATAATCTCGAAATCAAGGGCTCTAGGAGGTGATACAAGGGTAGAGAGTGGACCAAGTATGGCAGGGGGCGGTGGTAGAGGTTGAAGGTAGCGTGGTAGGTCGATGGTAAAGAATGGGTGTTGGAGAATCTCCGGCACAGTAATTCGTTTCACGGGGTCAACCGCGAGCATGCCGCTTATGAGTGTTCTGGCATCATTAGAAAGAAAAGATGGCATGTGGTAAACACCCTCTATAGCCATTTTGTCAGTTACGACGACGAAACAATGAGAATAATCACATACGGCTAATCTTTGTGAACAAGGTCTGTACATCGTCGTCCTCAAAGGGCAAACGGCCGCAGAGCATAACGTATAGAATGACTCCACAGCTCCATACGTCAATTTCTGGGCCAGTGTAAAGGCCACCACGAATGACTTCAGGGGCAGCATAATTAGGACTACCGCAACTAGTTTTCAAGAAGTCGCCGTCCTTGATCTCGTTGGACAGACCGAAGTCGGCGATTTTGACGTTCAAGTCGTCATCTAAGAGCACATTCTCGGGCTTCAAATCGCGATGAACAATCTTCAATTTGTGACTGTACTCAATTCCAGAGATAAGTTGTTGGAAGAAGCGGCGCGCCTGTGCCTCTGGCATCTTTCCGTTGTTGACGATATAATTAAAGAGCTCGCCGCCGGCATACTCCAGAACGATGATGATGTCTGTGGGCGTTGATATGACTTCGTAGCTTTGTATTAGCAACGTTAGCAACAATATTCCCAGAAAACTGTGGGGCAAAACATACAGCTTGATGATATGTGGGTGCCTAAGGGTCCTCATATATTCCACCTCTCGCTGAACTCTAGTCTTGGTCTTGGATGCGTTGATGACATGCTTTGACAGAAACTTCATTGCTACACGGTGTCCTGTGACGGTATGAACGGCCACTTTACATGACATGAGTCAGCATGCTACGTGCGACGATAGTGAAGACAGGGGACGTACTCTTCACCTTTCCGAAGGTTCCCTCCGCAATCTCCTGAATGACTGTGTATTCGCCGAGTTTGGAAGCCGGAAAGGTGTCTTTAATCAACTCCCCTTCGGCCATGGTTATCAGAGGGTGGGTTTTTTTATTCCGTGGCCGACAAGGAGAGGGCGGGCTCATGAAATGTAGGGGTGAGAGCTATTCAGGAAGGTGGCGGCGTGGTACGGCACGCGATTGCCGTTCATATTTCCACGTGACAAATTCCCTCACGTGCCCTACACGCCGTTCAATATCAGACGCGCTCTTAGCACTAGTGATCCACTACATGGTGGCCCTTTCTCATCCCACACCGACTACTCGTCGACCAGGACAAGATGAGACGCACACAGAGTGTACGGAATCATGTTAAGAGCTCGTCTATGGCTGCTGGAAACGACGAGCTCGGCGTTTTGCGAGAGGCGGAAGAGGATGTTGAAGAAACACTACGCCGTCAACTGCTTGAGAAAGATCGGGAAAACGACAAGGTGCTCTAACATCCAAGGTACATCTGAACAGTATTTATGACACTCATACAGCTTCATGATCAAATACTGCAACTCAAAGCACAATTGGCCGAACGACCGTCACTGGAAGTAGTGCAAGGCCTCAGGAAAGAGTACACTAATCTCGAGCTCCTACTACAAGGAACCCAACGGGAGAATGAACGATGCATGGCTGAGCTTGAAAGGTATATAAACCGACTTCTCATTCGATAGTAACTTTGATCGTCTCGTTCAGAACGAAAGTACGAGAGAAGGCTCTGGAAAGCCAGTTGGAGAAGCTGGCGGGCCCAAACTGGCAGGTGTGTTATACTTTCCAGAGCAGTTGTAATTCCTCTATTTCTGATGTTTGTGTTGCCGAAACTAGGACAACTTGGAGATTGCCTCTCCTGTCACCCTTGGTATTCGTTCGAGTATCAAAAGCCCTGCACGTGGGCAATTGACCCCTCCACCAACAAACGCTTCCGTCAAGGCTTCGCCCCAAGCAGATCGTGAATCCACGAAAGCTTATATTGAACAAGTTCGAACCTTGGTATTGGGAATGGAGCAACGAATGCAAAGCCGAGAGGAAAATCTCATGAAGGTATTAGAAGCCGCTGAACTAGAAGGTGCAAAATTTGAAGATGGGAGAAGACAAGTCGCGGCTTCGTAAGTTTTGGTTGCATTGGTTTTTTGTAATATTAGCCATCATTACTGTACTATAGCTTCACAGGGATGACACTGAAGATATATATATATATAATGAAATTCAGGAAGACTTCCTAGACATTGTGACCTGTCCAAAAGTCGGCGAGATGGATACCCGACACGTGCTTTGGCCCCCTTTCCGTGGTTTCTAGTCTCATGTTTCCCCGTTATTAGGAACCGTATTGGGTCGCGAATGTTTTCTGCTCGCGTTCGTTCTTAGAAGCCTCGAATAATGAACTACCGGCACCAAACCGTGGCATTTCGAGAGCTTTAGAGAAGCAATGATTTGCGATGTTGAGTTCCGTTTAAATCTGCGCTCGTGCTCTGGCTTGTGATCAAGGGCCGTTAGATATACAGCTCTCTAAGCTAAGCTAAAGAGAGATTATGTAGTGATGGGGAAACGAATTAGAGATGTTTAACTATGCAGGATTGCGCAAAGGTTGAAACGTTGACTACTCAGAAGCAACGGAAGCAGACGTGCTGTTGCGCGCGTTGTAAGCCGCGCAACCAGCAGAATACGTATTGAGACGCTTGTAAGTTGCATGCACCGATTTTGTTTTTTTTTCCCATGCGGAGAATTGATACCTCTTTTTTTTTACGACATGCGCTGCCATCGCTACAAAATATCTATCAAGTAACCTCGTCAATTAAAATTCCAGGATAAAGGAGACTATCCCGCGATGTGCGTCTTGCGAGCCTGAGTGTCCGCCGAGCGGGATCACTGGCGATGTTAGAGCAGGTACACATGATCGAGATCCACCGGTACAGTCAGAACCTTGCCTCATGAACCCGCCGGGTGCCATACAAGGGTCCACATAGACGCTAATATCCGCGATTTTTTCCTGCAATTTCATCTGTGATCTTCGCCAATGCCGTCAGAGATGCCAAAAGCCGTTGGCACCTCGTTGTGGAGCCCGTGACTTCTACTGCTAAGCCAACTTCCAAGGCCAAAGAAGCTCATGTCCCCCTCTGCGGTTGGATCCGTCTCTCCGGCTGGCCAATGAGAGGACTCGGACATGCATGTCTTATCGAAAGCTTCCTGCATGGCTGTGCACGTGTGGGCCTCATAGAACCCATCTGTCCGGGTATACATACAGCGGTCTAGAAGGCGAGCATGAGTACGCTATGAGCGCATGCTTGTTTTTTTAGACATATTTACCGACCAGGTCCAACCTATTGCCATTATTGCCTGCAGACTGTCATATCCCAATGACGAATTGTTCAAGGACATCGAACCTGTAGGAATATTGAACCAAGGTTAGATATGTATTCAAATTAGCGGCTGATCAGGCTGCGCATAGAGTATATCTGACGAGCCGCAGGTTTGCTCTATCAGCGACCAAGGTCTAAATGATCGACTCGGGATACGAACTTGAATTTCAGTGCTGTTGCAAACAAATCTTCAGCTACCAGTGACAGTGTGAAATGTATCTAGATATTCTCACCAACACGCCCATCACCATACAGTATCAAACCAACTGGCCACATCTTTCGGCGGGAAACCTTGTATTATCTGTGGATAACTTACTCAATGCATGCCACGAGCGGAGGCTACTATTGCCTAATCGAGACTCGCCGTCAACGACTCGTATTTGAACCCGTTGAAACAGCGCTCCGCTGAATTACATCTATCCCAGCCTCCAGGTTGCTGTGCAGCAAGTGTGCATTTACCATCCATCTGATACCTCGCTAGGTACTTATTAGACCCGTGGTCAACGGTTCAAGTTGGTGAGAGGACCGCGCTGAGGACCCAGTTCATTTGGAAAGAACCGGGTATCCCTGGGTGTGTGGACTCAATCTTGGGAGTCTGATTGATGTATGGACGACTATATGACACAGTACCCGGAAGAGCCAATGTAAGATTCTCAAAGCGGTCTGTCGCACCTGCAGATTCTGTGATGCAATGGAGAAAAAGCTTGACCTTTCACCTGACCATGGAAGACCGCTCATCGTTATGCGGCGAGTGTTGCCAGCAGTTCTCTGCAATACTTAAGGCCGCTAACAGGTGGTGATGGGCGAAGATCTGCCGTCATTCATGCACCAGGTGAGTCTGATCCACCGTATTCAACGTTGACTCGAGTTTGAGCGGAGCGAATGGGTGAGCCTCCGACGCACCTTTATTGACAGATGGCGGCTCGTCCGGCCCCTCCCAGCTTTGGTCCAGGCCGTTAGGAAGGGAGGAGATATCACTGGTTTGAAAATGCTTACTCTTTTACAGAGGACAGCGAGGGAAAGCAGACCCCTAGTCGTGCTAGGCGTCGAGCTTCGCCCGATCTAGTCGCAGGAAACGATGTCAAATTTCCCGGATATTAGTGTATACTCACAGGCGTAGCTTCTTCCATCGTCAGTTCCGCCACACAATAGGAACAACGTAACTTTAACCATACGGTGTGATATCTATTCAGCGAAACGGCGCGGAAAGCCACTCCCTATTGGCACGTCCGCCCACGACGTCCTGCGCAAGAAGAAACTTGGGGAATAGTTTCAGGATGCTAACGATGCTAGCAGCCTTCCCAAACAGTATTACATCCACAGAAGAAGGCGGAGGCCTCCCTACCCCGGCATGTTATCAGCAAATAACAACCCTGCGAAGGACAGCGCACACCTGACGAGCGTACAAATCCAAATCACAGTGATCCCCAGAGGGTATGTGGCTCCATTCCATGCGGCAAACTCTTCCCTCATCTCCTATTGGAAGATGACAGGACCTGTCGTGAGGCTTCTCCCTTGAAATCAATAGGTTCTCAGCGTGAAAAGTAATTTGTAGTACGCGATGTACGCATGATAGACGGCGCAGAAAGCTTCCTCGACTCGCGGTGTTAGCGAACGATTACGCAAGCGAAAATGTATTGAGCCATGCCCACCTTGCGTTGTGGTTTCGTAAAACACTTGATTAATAAGGAAGTTGTTCATGGCCTCGTTGAAGATAGTAGGCCCGCTTGGTATTAATGTCCGCTACCTCCGTACCGAAAGAATTCAATGGCCTTTGCCGTAGCGGCCATAGGTGAGTTTCAAAACGACCTGGTGCACCACGTTCACCTGCACGCCCCGGTTAGGACTCTCCGGGAGCGGCTGAGAGCTGATAGGAAAGGGTTGATGAGAGAGAACGATAGAATTCCACCATTTGAGTTGTGTCTAACGCAGTCGTGACTGAAAACACACACCTAACTCAGCACGCACGAATGTACGTACTTGCCTCCGAAGTGCCCGATGCTATATCCAACCAAGCCAATAAAGCGCTATCCCGCTTTACTCGGGACTCTCAAAAGTACCAATGTGTCCGAGACTTACGGGGAGTCGCAACCAAGACCCATTCATTTAAACTAAGATCCCATCTGGAGAGAACATACAAAAAAGACTTGTCGAACCTAAAGGGGTAAGTTGGAAAAAAGACATCGAAGTGGACGCTGCATCTTCGTCTATCGGCCAGCTAGGTCGCCATCGCGACTTCACGAAGTTCAGGAACGTTCGGCTGATGCGGTTATCGTCATCAAAAGAATCGGAGCACTTTAGCGAACGTAAACACTTACAGACTCATGACAGATGGATTGACAATCGCCGTAACATGGGAGGTTGCGCCTTATCCGTCGTTTGTGTGTCAATCGTATCACTAGGGCGAGCGTGTTCAAGCCCGTGATGACAGCATTGCGGCCTGAGTACACCCAAGAACGACGCTGGAATGCGGTCTCGAACAGATTGCAGTTGGCGACTAAAATCCGTGCTAGTGACAGACTTCCATCGCGAAAGGATTATTTTGAACGAGTAGGTATATATAGAACACCGGCGCCGATTGCGGTGGGTGGCATATTCCAGGCCATTGTTTTAGGATAAGGTCGTATCTGGGGTCCTTGAATCGACGCGCCCAGTGGGCGCAGGGAATGACGCAACGTGTGTTATTACACTCTTACTCGGTTACAAGTGGAAGCGAAACATGAGCTGACATGTGGAGTCCCGCTAAGAGCGCGGAGGGCAGACGCAGTGAGCAACAAGGATAGACAGCAATACCAACGGCAACTCACAATCGGATCCAACGTGAACATTATACTGCATCACGAAACTTGTGTTTATAAATGCCGCTGCACCTCACCAGTCACCATTCGTACCTTTTTTACAAGTATTTGGTAACATGATGGACCGGAGAAGAGCAGCCTAGAAGAAAGCACACTGCGGCACGGTGTGGCCGCCAATTGCTCATGCAACTGTCAGAATGAAAGTATCAAGAGCTGGGTAATATGTCAGGCTGGATGGTACTACCCTTCGAGCATCGAACCGAACGTGTAATAAAGGTCCCAGCACGCTGCTCCCGTTCCATACGACGTTCGGTTCTTTGCATGGCATATGCGTTATCTGCAAGCCTTCGGTTTAGATGCTTTGTGGAAGCGTAGTCCCTGCAAAAGTCCGAGATACTTGCTGACCAAGAAAAATAAGGACGTACGTACGCCAAAGGTTTAGCCGAACGTCCGAGATCTCTTTTCTCCAACCGTGTAGATGCACCTCCATTGGTCGAATCCCGAGTATGTCGGGATAAGTCAAGGCACATTGCCTTAACCCACAACAAACGCCACGGCTCAAGAGTATCGGAAGCGTAGGAATATGATGCCCAATCCACCTGGAAATAAAGAGACGCGGGACACATGTGTCTCTGAGCACTCTTATGACATCAACAGCGTTGGAAGCTATGACTCGGTGTGTGAACCTACAAACTGCAAGGCAGAGATGTCCGGTTATGAAGTCATGAAAATGGCTTAAATTGTGACGATTGGGTAGCATTGGTGTTGCACCGCTCGGCGAAGACTGTGAACGGCCTAATCACGGATGGCAATGCGACTGGATCAAGAGAGCAAGATCAGCAGGAACATAGACGTAATTGGAAGGCCGAACTAATAGCGCCGTGGGCTGCTGTGCCTAGAACTCCGCTTTCTCCTCTGTTGCTGATGACGATCAGTAGGGGTGAGACCACTGAATGGGAGTAACCGGTGAGTAGAGAAGCGGGAATGACACAGCGACACGCACATGCCTTGGCAAACACTGCTCGTGGCAAAAGCTGGTTCGAATTGACCTGGACTTTGGTTATGATGATGCGACGGTGGGAGACGGCGAACGATGTCAAGATTTGGGGAATGTCAGGTGCCAACGCTTGTTGCTTGCTGCTGCAATATGGTTCCCGTAGAGCAGAAGCTCGGGTGGCTGAGAAACAAATACAAATGGTCTTCTTGCGATTAAGAGCTGGAGTGAGGCGAGACATGGTTCATCGGCAAGTATGTTGGGAGACGAGAGGATGCTTGAACGTCAGAAGCGTGGCGGAACTTGAAAGCTATGAAGAAAGAAAAGGTTCTTCTCACTGCTGAGAATGATGGGGTGATCATCGCTCGGGTTCGCCCGCCCAATGCCGTCACTAGAAAAGGGGTGCTACGAAGCGTCTTTGTCTGTTTCCCGCCGTTCGTCATACAGACAAGAGCAGTTGAGCAGTGGATTCCAGCGATCGTCCAAGAGAACTTTTGGAGGCGGGGAGCAGGTTGACGAAGGTGAATGCCAACATATGTTGTGATGGAAAGCTTTAGTAGTAGAAAGAAGGAACCGTATGGATCATGGATATAAGGAGAGAACCAGAACCAGAAGGCGGCAGACTCTGGACTTGTACGTATGGAATGTGATGGCGGCGGGTCTTGTGAGCACTGGCGAGGCCGCACGCAGACGACCACAGGTGAACACACCTGACTGGATAACGGCATGCGCATATTGCAGGGTTTATTCGGCGGAGGACCACTGAGAGCAGCTGTGAGCACGGCGGGGAACGAATATGCTCTCGAACAGTGCTTGAAGTTCGGCAAGTGGCGAGAACGAGAGGGCTGTTTCCAATTCGCTGAGACATAAAGCCACCGATGCGTCTCTGCATGTCACTGGAGCGGGCTGGTTCTGTATTGTCGTGGCATGGCCGGTTGCGATGGTTGGTGAGATTGCAGCCGAGGGCCGAATATGTGTGTGAGTGCAAAAGAATGCAGCTGGACTATTCGGTGCTGAGCTGGGCGACGGATGCAGAGAGGATGAAGAGGGAGAAGAGCATTGTAAGTACCAGGACAGCGGCGTCGACCAGGATCACGCACGAAGTAGACGGAGGAGCAGGGGGAGGAGCAGGAGGAATGATTAGCGAAATGTCGGGGAGGGAGACGCTGGTGTGGGTTTGTGTTACGGCAGCCTCGTTCAAAGATAGAGACGGAGGTGTCAGCAAGGTTTAATGGGTAGGCACGTTTGTCGTGAAAGCTGGTTGGATTCTTCCGCGAAGGTAAGCATCAGCCCCTGCCTGAGGCTGCGATAGAGTCTCTCGGCTGTGGCATTTCCTGTGGCATTCCCTGTGGCATTCCCTGTGGCATTCCCTGTGGCATCGAGTGCTGTGCATTAGCTCTACGTTGACTCTGGCATGTGTACGTACACTAACCTTGCCAAAAAGAAACCCCTGCCAGAGTCCTAATATCCTCCCATTCTGCGGAGTGGCATTCCCTGTGGCATCGAGTGCTGTGCATTAGCTCTACGTTGACTCTGGCATGTGTACGTACACTAACCTTGCCAAAAAGAAACCCCTGCCAGAGTCCTAATATCCTCCCATTCTGCGGAGGTGGTTGCTTGCAAGGTGGCTGCCCTGGCCCAAGCCACAGCCAAGCAGTCAGATCATATGCCGTGACCGTGACTTATGTCGCCGATCAGCTGTGACACACGGCGGGCGTGATGCGTGACTGGACGTGCAGGCCGCTGCTCACCGGCGCTAGCACTGCGCCGCCCGACTCTGCCTTTGCCCTGTCGTCGTCGTTCCAGGACAGAAGACAGACGTTGGAGCGCATCAACGTCGGCTAGGTGTGTCGCATCAATTGCTGTCGTGTTCAACAGAGCAAAAGCGTCCAGCGATGATTGCTTACCGTTGTAGGCTTGTCTACTTGCCTTTTGCTAACCAAGCTTTCGAAGCTGCTCTTGCATATTGCTCTCCGCGTCTCCGCGACCTTACAGCTCCCTCTCTCGGCGCTAATGCAACCCCGACAAAGTCGATAAGTATCCGGCATCCAAATGCACGTCTCCCAGAAACACCTCCCTCTCCCAAAACACGCCCGCCCGCCCTCTCCTCACACCGCTCGACATGGACCCCGCATTGCTCACAACCATGCTCGAGCAGGCCAGTCTTTTCTGTCGTCTCCCACTGCAAGTCTTTGAGAACATTGGTCTTGAACTCAGCGTCGCCGAACCGCTCGGGCCTCCCACAGATCTCCTCTCTTTGCTTCTCACTTGCAAGCACATCTACTTTCTTCTCGGCTTTCCCTATAATCGACATTTCTATGCTCGCATCTTTCGTGCAAAATTCGACACTCGTGCAGCATTCCGTCGCCTCGGCGCACGCGCAACTTACACCACCAATATCGCGCATCAGCTCAGACTCTACTGTCAATGTCTAACGCACATAAGGCGCGGGGATGTCATGTCTGGGTTCACTAGCAAGTGTCTTTGGATCGCATTTCTCATGATGGTGGAGAACGACGGCAAGAACGAAGCTCATCTACTCGAGTGGGCAGACCTCAAGTCGTTCGCAGACAGGGTCGTGAGGGAAAGGCTTTGGGAAGGCAGGGAGAGATGTAATGGGTGGCCGGAGGAGAGCAACATGAATGCTCTCGCTCTCTGGCTCATGTGGTTGACAACTGACGAAGGTGCGTTCTCCCGCCGTTCTGTACCTGATCCCCGTGCGCTGACCATTTTCATCTCGGGTCCATCTCCAATCTTGCCTAACCTGCCGTATTGACACGCTTATCCTCGTGCCTTGTTCATTTCCGCCATCGATCCCGCTCAGACACGCTTCAAAACGAAACACCAGAGGCACGTAGGAGGCTCATGGAACTCGTGCGACCGTATGTTGTTCTCCCGCTTCGTTATCCTTCCTTCCATGTCCCAGATAATCATTTCGAAATCCCCCTGCCGCCGAGCATGCGCGATCGCCCCCACTACACGCACATTACGCCTCATGGATTCTACCCGCCTTACCGCAAACCTGAGAACCTCCTCGTCATTAGCCCCCATTATAACATCCGTATAGAGTTTTCTATTCCACCGATCACAATTGCTGCAAAGTTGCTGTACTTCGCACGGTCGGAGGCTACGCCTTTCGAGCTTCCCTCAGGCCTACCGGTCGATCGTCCCGCTGCTATAG